>MU190061.1:19936-46243 GCA_016904865.1 Pissodes strobi
AACAGGACAAGTTACCGTTTTTTGGCATTTACAGGTCGCAATTTTGAAGATAGCGACTTGAAATTTGGCATAGAGGAAGAGGTCCACGAACCCTCGGAACCTATTGATTTTGGTTACGATCGATTAATATACAGGGTGTGAAAACAGGACAAGTTATCGTTTTTTGGCATTTACAGGTAGCAATTTTGAAGATAGCGACTTGAAATTTGGCATAGAGGTAGAGGTCCACAAACCCTCGGAACCTATTGATTTTGGTTACGATCGGTTAATATACAGGGTGTGAAAACAGGACAAGTCACCGTTTTTTGCTATTTTTGTCCGTGTAAACAAGGATAATATCCTTTTTTTATGTCAAATGAAAGTATTCGGAAAGACACGTATTTTTGTTCCTTTGCTCTTTTGTTCTAATTGTTATACAGGGTGTGAAAACAGGACAAGTTACCGTTTTTTGGCATTTAAGGTCGCAATTTTGAAGATAGCGACTTGAAATTGGGCATAAAGTTAGAAGTCCACAAACCCTCGAAGCCTATTGATTTTGGTTACGATCGTTTAATATACAGGGTGTGAAAACAGGACAAGTTACCATTTTTTAGCATTTACAGGTCGCAATTTTGAAGATAGCGACTTGAAATTTTGCATAGAGGTATAGGTCCACAGACCCTCGAAGCCTGTTGATTTTGGTTACGATCGGTTAATATACAGGGTGTGAAGACAGGAAAAGTTGCGGTTTTTTGGCAATTACAGGTCGCAATTTTGAAGATAGCGACATGAAATTTGGCATAGAGGTAGAGGTCCACAAACCCTCGAAGCTTATTGATTTTGGTTACGTTCGGTTAATATACAGGGTGTGAAAACAGGAAAACTTACCGTTTTTTGGCATTTACAGGTAGCAATTTTGAAGATAGCGACTTGAAATGTGACATAGAGGTAGAGGTCCACAAACCGTCGAAGCCTATTGATTTTGGTTACGATCTGCTAATATACAGGGTGTGAAAACAGGACAAGTTACCATTTTTTGGCATTTTTGTTCGTGTAAACAAGGACCAACTTTTCCTTTTTTCGGTGTCAATTTATAAGTAGAGGTGAAAGTATGTTAGCATTTTTTGTTGACAAAATGGTTACCATAGCAACCAATTAATAATATGTGAATCACTAATAAAAGATATAGTATGGTACTTAGGATTGTTTATGGAGCCTAATTTGATACTAAAAAATTGGTTGCTATGGTAACCAAAAAAAGTAAAAAATCGTCATAATTCGTCAATCGTACGACTTAGAGATTTGATATTTGGTATTTAGCTAAAGAAAAAAAAAATTAACGATTGACGTTGACAAGTCGGTTACCATGGCAACCAATTAGAAAATTATCACGGTAAAATTAGACTAGCGATTGGTAAATCTAATTATAAGGGCTTTCTAATTATAGGCCACGGTACGGATAGGAGCGTGGCAATAATGTGTGACCGAAGGTCACACAAACGAGGCCCGAAGGGCCTCGCGCGTGCCGCAGGCACGAGTGGCCACGCCACTTGTTTTGGTTGTAGTTAGTACTCGAACATTACGTCGACGTCCAAAATGAATGTTTCTGTTTATCGTGGATGCACTCGTAGGAAAAGCACATTCCTGGACTCCTGTGTTGCTGGCCTCGGCTGCGCCTCGTCCAGCAATTACCACAATCGTCCAGGAATGTTTTGCTTTTCCTCCTAGTTACACAATATACTATTTCCTTCAAACGTCAGTAAATCCGTCATTACTCGACTGTGTAGGCGGCAGTGAAGTTTCGTTTTTCCTCCGCCGGAGCTTTACTTTTCACTTTTCCGCCGGCGGAGGTAAAAGTGTTATCATAGCAACATAGATACAATACAAACAAACATCAAAATAAGCGTCAACAACTCAAGACTTATTAAACTAATATTTGCATTTATCACTCAATGTGTGACTGCATTTCTAAAAATCACTAATTTAGGAACAAATTGGTTATTATTTAATCGAACTTACTCAATAACTGCTTATCAATACGGAATTAAAACGCAATCGAAGACGCAATTTTAAAAATATAATTATTGTTGACAGTGTCCACTGACAGCTTTATGTTACATTACTATAGCAACAACCTGAGCCTATTCACCGACACCGCACCGGTCTAAGCCGCCTTGCGAAACCACTTATCTTTAATAATAATTATTATTACTATTAAAAAGAGACTTTTTGCATTAATTTGTCGACATTTGAAGAAAAAACAGCATATTTTATTTGGAGGAAAAGTTACTTTTCATGGCTTGCTCTCTATTACCAGCCTCACTAGTATCACTTTTCCTCCATATAAAATAATATACTATTTCCAATTGATAAATAAAATTAACAAATTGTTCTGGTCGAGATTTTAGCACGCCATAAATATCAGTTTCCGTTGTGAAAGCTCTTAAATGGATTAATAAATTAGAAACGTCTAAGTTTTTACATTCCTTTGCAAATGATTCCCATTCTCGCAGCTATATACAGGGTTATCCAACGAGGAATAGACAAGGCAATTTTTTGACTTTCCCGGTAAGTTTATAAAAAAAACTGAAATAGCCATCTTATGTAATTTTCTCCCGCGAATTCAAATATGTTCAGCAAAAAATTGAACATCAAATAAAAGTGTTAGGGGTCACTTTGATATATTTTTAAATGGAACACCCTGTATATTACTGCATTTTTGAACTCTCTAGAAAAATCTAAACACATTTTGTGTATAATATCCTATACCTATCTTTAGCTGTTTACCAAATATTGCCAGTTGAAAGTCTGGTATTTTGACACTTTTACAGGCTCTAAAATCTAAACCGCACAAGATCAAAGAAAACGGTTTGCACATTTCTGTCTTAAGTTTTCATAAACTATCGAATGACAATATCTTCGAATTTAACCTGCGGATAAAATTAACCGGAACTTTTAAACCTCCGATTAAATTCAAAGTTACTATCGTTCGATAGCTTATGAAAACCCAAGATAGGAATGTGCAAACCGTTTTCTTTGATCTCATGCGGTTTAGATTTTAGAGCCTGTCAAAGTGTCAAAATGCCCGACTTTCAACTGTCAATATTTGGTAAACAGTTAAAAATAGGTATAGGCTATTATATACAAAATGTGTTTTGATTGAAATGTAGTAATATATAGGGTGTTCCATTTAAAAAAATATCAAAGTGACCCCTAGCTTTTTTTTTGATGTTCAAACAACTTTGCCAAAATAGGTCTGAAACTGTATAAGGATGGGATTAACATTGTTACCGCTTTGTTGCCGGGCACTTCCAAAAAAATTTTCGATGCAATTTGTATTTATACGTCTTGTTTTTAAGTATTTAAAATATGCTTTTGAAAGTTTTTTCCACAATTTGATAAGCCCATGCATTGTTACAGCTCAACATCTTGGAAATCTTACCCTGTTGGTTATGTATTTGCCAATTTTGTCAAAAATTTTCATTTCAGAAAAAGACAATAAAGCATCTTTTAAAAATTTAATTTGATATTGAGAGCCTTCAAATAATTTCTTAAACTTATAGGATGGTCGTAATGAGTACGGATTTAACACGTCAAATAGATTATTAAATAAATATAAAGCATCTATTGTACCCAAGGCATCTCCAGGAAGGGCACCCAAACTCATATATAATAGGTGTTCATTCGTGTTGTGAATAGTTTAACTTTTCTTCTTAACTGACATCAGTTAGAAAAATATAATATTATTTTACTAGTTTTAAGTTAAATATTTTCATTCCAGAAAAACCTAATGGTAGAAAAACATGAATTTGACAACTCAGTAACATACTAAAACTCGACTGCTACCTAAAAGGATAACTATTTATTAAATAGTTTTAAGAAATAATTTATATAAAAATAAATACTTACAGTTCTGGATTTCTGGGAAACGAAAATAAACTAAATCCTTGCCCAGTAACAACCGAACATCCCCTATAGACACAATTGTTACCCGAACTCGACATGCCTATAATTATTATTATTATAGGCCAATCGAAAAAAACCAACAATAAAGCGAAAATACAGATCGTTAAAAAATGCACTATTAGCGACACTGCCACTTGGACTACAATACAACTTATCTGTTGACATAATGACATATCTCGACACTGACGGACGGTGACGGAAAAGCAGCATATTTGGCGAATGCGCATACTAGATTGAAATTATTCTGTCGCTTCTCAACAGTTTAGTATTCTCGGGTATAGGTATGAAGAAATGTACTCAAAAAATTTTAAAGCGCGCAAGATTTTCAGTCGATGTTTGGGGTTGCATGGGAGCTGGTTGGGCAGGGCTGTGCATAAGAGTAGACGGCAGGTTTAACACTGAACAATATTTAAACATCTTAGAGAGTGTCATGCAAACGCCCGCGCTGCGTATCCGAATGGGTTCGTGTTCCAGCAGGATAACTGCCCCATCCACACTGCTCACCGAGTAACAGAATGGATTGAAGCAAATCGGGTTGACTTGGTACCTTGGCCAAGTAGGAGTCCTGATGCTAATCCGATCGAGAATGTTTGGGGACTGATGGTAAAAAAAAAATGCCAAATTTTAGAACCGAAAACAGGGAGGAATTATGGACAAAAATCGTGGAAATTTGAAACAGCATAATGACTGAGGATTATACTCAAAACCTAGTGGCTTCGATGCCCAGAAGAATCCATGCAATTCTGGAAAAAAGTTGTTCTGCTATAAAATATTAATAGTATCAGTACACGTATGCGCATTATCTGTTTATGAAAAAATCGAGAAAAAAAAAAGAGAAATTAAAAATTGATGTACTTAACTCAAATTTCATATTTAGATTACTTTTTTAATTTTGAAGAACTTTTCCTTATAAGATTTTGCTGTATCTTTATAAATTAAGGTACTTTACTCTTGACGCGATTTCGGAAAAATGACATTTGCGTCCGCACTAAAAGCAGTACGTAAAATTTTAAATACTCCTTTACTGTTTTAGGGCAAGCACCAGCTTTTATGAAGAATAAAATTTTCTGAGAATCCAATAATAAAGAAGTTTCCCATATGTTGCATACTTTTTTGGACACACTGTATAAAATGGTTATTTTCTATACAATGTTTTGCTAAGCCAGAGTTTTTAATATTATGTAAAATCGATTTTTTGTGTTCTTTAATTCTAATGTTTAAGTTTCGACCAGTTTGTCCTACGTATACAGCTTCACAGTTCACACAATTTATTTTGTAAACACCAGATTTAGATTGTTTGTCAATTTTGTTTATTAGTCTTCTCCCTAGATTATTCTAATATTCGTAACGAATTGACTTAATTTGTAACATGGCGCATTCACATATAATACTACTGGTCTGATTGTGATATTATCCTTATGAATTTTAGCTAAGCCGTAAAAAAGGGGGTGATGGATTCATTAATTTGAGAAAAATTTGTGAGTTATCAGGTAGTACAGAACTGTTATTTTTTAATAATGCAATAATTTGTTTTTGGTATTTATTAGTCGGGTCTTGCGTTTTTATGAAATCTCCAATATTCAAAAGTGCTTTGATTTCAGTATCATAATCAAGGACTCTCATTTATGAGCTTAGTATAAGTAGCGTTTTAAGATCCTTTACACAAATAGTGCACTATGTAAAAATCGACCTCTCCTATTGGTCGATCCATCTCGTATTACAGCATGTCTTCGTGATTCAATCGATTTCTGTCAAGAGCTCTCGTGGTGTAGAGGTTTAGACAACTGGGTCTCAAACCCCGTTGCTTTTTTGATTATTTTTTTTTAAGATTATATGTTTCTAAACAGGTTTTTTCTTGATTTTGGGTATGTCTTGGGTTAGCACCTAGTTAGATTCTTTTTCTTGAGCCCCCGTAGCGAGCGAAGCGAGCGGAGGGCCATGCGGATCGACAAATAGGAAAGGTCGATTTTTATATAGTGCACTATTTGTGTAAAGGATCTTATAATGCGTATAAGTACATATTAATACTTTAAATACTTAAAAAAAAAACAGTGATGGTCCTAGCCACTTCCCACATAAATGGGTAATTTGCATAAATATCGTTCGTGTTAACACAGAAAACATAACAAAACTATATTTTCTATGGTATTAATATAGGAAATTCAGTAACATTGGCATTGGGGCGGTGCATGTGTGTTCAATGAATTACCTAGCTGAATTTCTTTCTACAAATTTAAAAAATATATTAAATTATTCTTAATTCAAAATGAATTTTATAGTCGGCTGCTCCATGAATTAGGTTATTTATTTAAATCGGAATACTTATTTACTTGCGGTAACGTTATAAAAGGATAATATTTTTAATAAAAAACTATGACAAAATCTTTAATAAAAATATATTAAAGGTCTAACTTGTAACATTAAGTATAATATGGTATTTTATCGTACCTTTTCAATGTCTTGAGACGGATTTTCCAATATAAAAATTGTTCGCACGTGATTCTAAAATTATTATACTTCAAATAAACCATTTTATTAACTCTATGGAGAAGTGGCTCTTTCTTTTGTCGTAGAAATTTAGTTCTGATTCAGTTTGTAGTGCATGCTTAAGTTTTGAGTAAGATTATTAAGAGACAGCGAAGACGACCAGACCTCTTTTTGGGAAGAAAGCCGGACATGTTCGGCTTTATATAGACGTTTGGTTACCCCAACATATATTTTCAAGTGTTTATACTTAAATTTAACTTTGTGTAACATGTTTCAAAATAAGTAAAAAATATTTGAATTTGACTTTTCCTCTCTATTATTTTTCGCTCTTCTTATAGCCTAAGGAAATATAAAAATTTATTTTGGGAAATCCGAAGTTACAACTTGGACTCGGAGATGTTGAAGGTGTTATCACTTTTATGAGAGCCTGTCTATAAAAGGGAGATGATGTCTCATTTTGAATGACTCGGCTACATTTAAATTCAGGGGCGTGCAGTCCATGGAAGCAAGGGAAGCAGTGCTTCCCCTAAAAAAGTTACAAAACATCATATTCTAAAATGTACTTTTTGAAATAGGAAACAATTAATTTAGTTATATTAAAAGCGCTAAGAATAATTAAGATATTATCAGGCCGATAACAAATGCGGGCTTGACTCCGACCGAGCCACACTAAAAATCCAATGGAACCTATGCCGGCCGCTAGCTTCTATGCAGCCAAGCCATATCCGATGCATGCATGCTTGATTGTTTGTGCGTTGAGAGCTTAATGAACTTTCCATCGCCTGAATGCGTCTGCTGAGTAGTCGGGTGCTTTAAGCGGGCGCGGAAGCTATCGTGGGAGTAGGTTCTTTGTTTTAACGGTCCAGGATTTACTTAGTTTAATGGCTAAATATGATGATTGCTTAAAAAATCATTTAGAGATTCTAGCGTTTTTCGCGAAATGTCGAATAGTATCGAAAATGAGTTAATTTCCGCTATTGCAACCATTATTTTAAGAATAATTAAGCATGAGATTGGCGAAGCGCGGTTTATTGCTATTACTCTGGACGAAACAACTGATATCACTAATTTTAGCCAATTATTTATATATAGTAATACGCTACGTTAAAAAAGAAAAATTAGTTGCTCAAAGCTATGATGGAGCCGCAGTGATGGCAGGACAATTAGGAGGTTTGCAAACTAAAATTCGAGAAACTTTCCCAAGTGCTCTATTTGTCCACTGTTTTGCTCATAAATTAAATTTAGTTTTATCATGGTCCATAAATCACATTAAAGAGTGTAAATTATTTTTCGTTACTTTAAGTGGCATGACAGCTTTTTTTCCAAGTCAACAAAACGTACACATGCTTTGGACTCTATTGTCCCCAAATGATTACCCAAAGTAGCTCCTACTAGGTGGAACTATAATGGAAAAGTTGTGCTAACAGTCTCTGAAAATCGTGAATCACTGATTGAACTATTTGAGAATAATAAAAAATAATGAAACGTGGGACTCTGAAGCAAGTTCGAGGGGAGTTTTGGACTGTTTAAAATGAGATTTTTATTTTAAATATTTGTTGAACATATTTTCAGAAATATTTCCATGCCCGGACAATGTTTTTAATATATTACAAGCTAAGACGAATGATATTGCTTTTTGCTTAAAAAAGTGGAGGATTTTAAGTTCATGTTAAGACAAAAAAGAGATGACTTTGACGTGTGTTGGGAGAAAACGATGACGTTAAATGTAGAGCCACAAGCTAAGCGTCTTCGAACAGACAGGGTAGGAGAATGTCATATAGGCGCCTCTTTTATGAAATAATCGATCAAATTCAGCAACAAATAAACTATGGATTTAACGGTTTAAATGATTTTAAATTCCTCAAGCTCTGAAATTTTGCTGCATTTAAGGAAAAAACTTTTACAGAAGATGCGTTTAAATCTCTTCTTCTTCATTAGGGCCTGTTCTTCGACCGAGTGTTACTGCGATCTGAACTAAAAGTGATTTACGAAACTGATGATTAGTACAAAATATAACGCTAAAGAACTACTGCAATTTTTAAAAGACAAGGAGCTGGAAGAAGCCTACACTGAAATATCGAAGTTGTGTGAATTAGTATTGACAATACCTGCCACAAGTTTGTCAGTAGAACGCAATTTTTCAACACTAAACGTATAAAAAATTTCGTAAGAAATTCAACGGAGCAGGAAAGACTTTGGCAAATATCGCTGTTGTCCATTGAAAACAAACTTCTCCAAAATATGGCGGAGCAGGTTTTTATGATGACGTCATTGACGAATTTGCAAAAAGTGATCGAAGAATGGAACTACATTACAAATAGGTAAGGTACTTATTCATTTCTTTCAGTGCGCAACAATTCGCCATTCAAGGAGACGCCTGACGGGGCGCCGGATCCTTGTTTTGTTAACGATTTAATGACTTTTGGGTAAAAATTGGGCGTGGTCCCTCAAATTTTTCAGCCTGCGGTGCGGCGGCCTTCGTCGGCAGGCTTTTTTGTGTTGGCATCAAATTCCATGCACTGCCGCTGCTTCCCTTTCTTAAAATTTCACGGCACGCCCCTGTTTAAATTGGAACACGTTTTATAGTGACCAAACTATTCTCGTTTTGTGCGTTAATCTGCTCATTTAAAGGGTTCTAATAATAATATTATCATCCTGGCCATTGATGAGTGATCGTTCTGTAGGTCCGACGAAGCAAGCATATCAATCTTAAAAAAATCCGGAGTCAAGTGGATAAATCCCGGTTTTCCTGAAACCATTTATTGCGATCTGCATACTTGCAGACTTAATAAAGAGGTTAAAAAAGTTGTCCTACTTCATATTATTATTAGAAAATATGTAACAAGGTCATTCTATTCATACTTTCGCGATTTTATGTGACGTTAAATTAAAGCGGCAGCGTCATTGGACGTGCTTACAGCCGCTTTTATTCCAAGTCAGCCACTGTGTCGAATTGCGAAAGTCAATCGTGCATCGATTTTGGTCAGCGACTGTCGAATACCATTGATATTAAGCACCTCAAAACAAACGAAACTTTGAACCCAGTTACACGAAACAAAATAATACTGTTTTATTCTGACAAAACCATAAAAAAACTTAGTCTTTCTGATGAAACACCTGTTGGTGATTCCCCGAAAATTAACAGGACCATTTTTACAGATTTATATTATACTCATAATATATCAATATTTCTTTGCTCGAATGTCGATATCGGTCAATTCCCAACTATTAATACATAAATTACATCCAAAGAACCTCTATAATAAAATGAAAAAAAGGCAGGTACGTATATTAATTTTAAAAACAAAAATACCTAGAACCTATTTATTATCACATAGGGTTAAATAACGACATAATTAATTCAGCATAATTTTACTAATAAACTTATTAACAATTTTAAAAATAAAACATGTAACAAAAAAAAATTCTACAAATGCAAAAAAATTAAAGAGCAAATTGAACATCTTTAAAAAATACAATCGCAAGGGTTTGTTTATGACAAAAACACATTTTAATTTAATCCAAAAAGATGTAATATATGCCAGGTTTAGGGACTACTTAAAATTCCATAAAGAATCCCTCAGTACTTCAATCCTAAATATTTGTTTGAAATAATGAGAATACAATACTCCTTTTGTAAGTGTACTCGAGATTAAAAAATACCTATATCAGAAAGGTACTTCAAAACATTAAACACACCTAGACACATGAATCCATATACAATAAACGCAGGAAATACTATACACCATTAAATAAGGAAAACAGGTAATGCAGAAAGCACCTAAATAAACGAACTGAATAATGCACATAATTTTATAATTATGCAGTAGAGCAAGCATGTTTCTGTACCATTAATTTAGTTCACTTATGACGCGGTAGCGTAAATTACATTAACTTGGCTTAGATTGGGTTATCCTCGGTTCGACGGGGTTGTTTTGAGAAGAATGAGTTAGTCTGGAATAGTCTGATCTAAATAAAACCTGTATGAAGTTGCTTGAATCATTCAGTCTCTGCATAGTCCCACCAGAATAAAGTTTGTCGTAACCGACAATTTTACTTAATATTCCAGAATCAATCCTCACGAGGACGAAATCTCCAATAATAAATTGTTTAGCTTCTAAATATATCCCCTAAGTAAATAAGCATTTTATTAACGATTTGCTTTTATGCAAGTTATTGCTTAGTTGAAAGGAAGGACTTTATACAAAAAGACGTATGCACTGGAAAAGATGAAATATGTCAAAAACAACCCTTTTTTTTTGACGTTTCATGTTCCCTGGGAAAATAATTAGTGTTTGCAACTTCGTAAAAACCATAAGTCGAAAAGTCGTACATTCCACACAAAAAAATGTAATAGGCAATTATTCGTCAAAAAAAGCCTCTTCAAAATAATTAGAAAATCGTTCATATTTAATAACGTATGCAGAAGATGACAATCCAACAACACAACTGACTATCTGGTCAGTGACGGTGGTCTTGGTAGTGTATTAGCGTTTTCTACTGGGACATTTCGTATTCAACGTGTTCGCTGGAGCAATTGTTAAGTGGATCAGCTCATAATTATAGGGTATTTAACTTTATGGGGCAATGTACCGTAAAAACCAGTAAGAATTGTTTGCAACTTTGTAAAAAATTATAGATTATATAAGATGACAAACGTCTGTAATGGGCAATTAATTGAAAAAAAAAAAGATTCTTCAAAATAATTAGATCGTTATAATTGATGATTTATATTTGGAAGCATATAAATATGATCATGTGTGGAGATGGTTTTAACACATCAAAAACCTGATTTCAAATTTGATTCTAAATGTCCCATAATAAAAATTGGTCTGGAGAATTGATAAGTTTATTTTCACCAGTGTCACAGCATGAAATTCTGGTTTTGTGTCATCTAGAGTGCATTTTTATTATTTGTTTGCATCTTCTGGCTATCAATTTGAAGACATAACTCTGGACCACTTGGCAAACATCTTATTTGTAATTATTTTTTTATGTTTTGATATAATTATCAATTAGTAATGAAGAATATCAGATATTTCTCTTTGAGACACATATCATCCAATTATCGAAAATTTCTCTAGGTATGTCATTTATTTCATTTCATTATTTATAAACATTATAAACGTAGCCATTATTCTTCCACGCTGGAAGAATTTGAAATGATATGCTAACAACAGGACCATGTGACTAATAGGGTGGTCAATTTTTGGCCTGTTTAGGAATATTAAAACGAATTTTTTATTATTTACCAGCATAAAATTAAGTTTTTATATTTTATTCATGTATAAGTAAAGAATTAAAGTTAAGAACGCCATATTTGGACGTTATAAAAAAAAACTCTGATAAATGCTCACTTCTCATTTGTATAAATTGCCTTCAATGTATGATGCAAACTTTGACACTAAATGTCATTTTTTGCTCTTTCTACCTACTATAAATGTTCAACCAGTACACACGATAGAAGTGAACAAAAGGTGATAACACAAAATAATCAATTTATAATATAAATGGCATTAACCCGAGAAGGAATTAGCGTTGAAACCAATAATGTTGTTTGATCTGCAATAATATTGCAGATCAACCAAGCCCTGCACAGTATACACTTCACGATATTTTAGTAAATGAGAAAGTATCGATCGATCAAAAATGTGTACGTACATGAGCTAACTTCAGCGTGCGCCAATCGATTATAAAACTCTCTATCTCTCTAGAATATATCTTATACATGTGTTATGACCTACTTCTCTTTATTTTAAAGCCACTGGCTCTTCCCAGACATCTGTATTGGTTTGCAACTTTTCTCAGTTTCTGATGTGTAGGTCTTTATGGCCTTAATTTAAGAAAAACCTAGCTCTATATGCTGTAAAAACATATTTTCCCTAAATTTTTAAAAATATTTCGGGCTTGAAATAACTAGCACGATTAAATTTAAGTTCACGTAAGAACTTGATCACAACATTGCCCTAAATTTTTCCACTTTCATGTGTTAAGTAAGTTCATTTGTGTTCATCATCATAGATATGATATTCTGTAGTGATTAAATAAAAATAGCTTGAATCCTTCCGATTTTAAGAAACGCCAAAATTTGAGCAGTATGGTCAAGGGTTGCTAAAAACGACTGCTAGAATCTGATAAGCTTATTGCTATTTCTGCTCCTCTTCCAAGCTGTGTCAATAAATTGGACGTCTGCTTATTCGTGTTTAGCTGGGAATACCTAGGTATCCCGAGGGAATGTGTTGGCATTCGAACTGTGGCATCTGTAAATTGAATAAGAAATATCTTTTAAAAAGATGGTGTGTCCTAATATTTTATTTTAATATACATTGGTATATCTTCAAATCATCTCCTACTCGTCTACAGTGGCTAGGAGGCCTTGCCTAATTTCTTAAAAGATAACTACTAGCATGATTCAGGCAATTTTCCTTCGCTTGTCCTTGATATAATTATTAAATTGTAGTTGTCGTGAAACCTACTCCAATACAATTTTTTGAAATCCGCAAAAAAAGCATGACTCACTGCTCTACGTCTCCCAGTCGATACGTAACTCATAAAAAGACATTTACGTAAAATGCAGGAGCAGTAAAATAAAATACAAGACAGCGAATCGACTAGTTCCAGCGACGAGTCTACAAGTAGGCTATTTTAATTAAATATTACCTATTGTTTTATTGTTTATAAAGGGAAAACGGGCGTTATTCACTAAAAGAGCCAGACTAAAATTATACAAATATTAGGTAAAATTATACATTTAAATACCGGGCGGTATTTAAAAGTATTTGGAAATAGGCGACATCGTTGGATTTTATTACATAATGTAGCTGAATGTTCTGGCACAAAGTTGTTAAGCGGTTGGGGTTTGGAATCTCTGTTTATGTTATTCCAAACTAGGTTGTTATGAAGACGGACCCATATATTTTCAGGGTCTTAATAAAATTATAAAACCAAAATATCGTTCGTTATTTTGGTAGATAAACGGTTATTGGAAATCAGGTGATTTTATAGGCATAATTTAACCGCAAGCTTTATAATAAATCCCATTCCCTTAACCCATTACAGCGTGCGATTTTTGGCAATGGATTATCATGTTAATTAACAACATTATAAGCTTGAACGTAAATAGGTTTTCTCTTTACAGGTTCGTCTGACAATGAACCATATATTCGGAACTCCTTAGAAACTGCCGCTCCATCGCTTACAGTCTTACAAGCCAGAATCTTCCGGAACAGAACATTACTGGCCTTGGCATAAATCCGAATTGTGTCAACACAGATGGAAAACCTCTTCATGAGGAAATTGTCGTTCGATGGAACTCACATTTGTTAAAAAGGTTATCCAAAGAACAGCGGGAAGATTCCGGTCAACTGCAAAGCCCTAATTCCTCCCTGCAGCAACAACTCGCTTGTGAGCCAGCAGCAGTGGGCGGAGTCATAGAAAAAATGTTGCCAGTCACAGAACAGGCGGATGATCTAAAAAAATTGGCAGATGCCTGTCAGTTAATAAGCAACGTTTATGATGCTATTTCAACTCACAGGAAATTTAAAATAATTCCCCATCTAAATGTTAATGTTATGTGTTAATGTAAAAAAGTTGCAAAGACGATGGACATGGATGAATTTTTATTCAGCAAAAATGTTGCGGACGTAGTTAAAAATGAACAATCTATTAAAAAAAACAGCATCATCTTCAGGAAAAAAAATCTAACTGCAACTTAC
The DNA here is from genome assembly GCA_016904865.1 of Pissodes strobi. Taxonomy (NCBI): domain Eukaryota; kingdom Metazoa; phylum Arthropoda; class Insecta; order Coleoptera; family Curculionidae; genus Pissodes; species Pissodes strobi. The sequence continues at coordinate 34,084 of MU190061.1, forward strand.
AACAGCATTCCAGAGCCTTCAGGTATCCAGTCCAGTTATTTAAACTACCAGCGTCAACCGTACAGAGAGAGAATAAAACAGAAGAAAGAGAGTAAGTCGTCAGACCGTTACCCACATCAGAAACTCAGGAATACCCCTATCGGAAATGAATTCCACACAAGAGGTGGGTCCTTATGCGGGACGCCTTTCGCAATTTTCACAGGTTTGGAAAGCTCTAACACAAGACCAAGCGATCTTGGGCTGGGTTAAAAGAGTATCCATACAGTTCTCTTCAAAACCTAAATAAACAATTGAACCATTCCTTACAACAATTACTTAAAGTAGGCTGTATTGAGAGTTGCTGTCCAGTAAAAGGTCAATTGACATCTTCTTATTTTTTACTTAAAAAGGCAAATGGGAAAAATAGAATCATATTAAATTTAAAAAAGCTTAATGCCTTCATTGAAGCTCCTCATTTCAAATTGGAGGACTATAGAACTGTTCTAAAACTTTCAAATAAAGGTTACTTTCTCGCAAAAATTGACCAGAAGGACGCATATTTTTTAATATCGGTAAAGAAAAAAGATAGAAAATATTTAAGATTTAGATTCAACGATATTTTGTACCAGTTTAATAGTTAAGGTTAATAGTTTTGGTCTGAACATACATAGCCCCTTACATTTTTTCCAAAATCTTTAAACTAGTAGCAAAAACTCTTAGACTTTTAGGTATAGTTCAAGTTTTTATTTGGATATTTTAATAATGGGCGTTGACATAAATGAATATCAAAAAAATGCTTTAACAACAGTGAACCTTCTTCAGAGTTTAGCATTTATAATAAATTGGGACAAAAGCATTTTAACTCCCCACCAGTATATAACATTTTTAGGTTTCAATTACGATACTATAAATATGCGTATCTCTTTTCCTGATGAAAAGACGAGACTCATACAGGACTTAATTAACATATTTAAAAAGGAAAATAAAAGATACACCCTTAGAGATTTTGCCATGTTAATAGAAAATCTGTAGCTTCTTGTCCTGCGACGGAGTATGCTTTTACTCATATAAAACCTTTTGAAAAAATAAAATATTACTCCATCACAAGAAAACAGCTTTAATTACTATAAGAAAATGTCCATTGGTCCATTCCAAAATATTTGAGACATGAATTCGCAGACTGGCTGGGGCGCCTTTTGTGGGGGATCTTGTTGTTGGGACAGCCAGGAGGTTAAAATGCATATAAACTTTTTAGAAATCAAGGCTGCATACTATGCCTTGAGATCATTTGCTAATGACAAAATGCATATTCGCAAACAATCAAACTGCCATATCTTGTGTAAATCGCGGAGGAAACGTAAAATACTCCTACTTAAACAATATTTTAAAAGAATTGTGGAGTTGGTGCGAGGAAAGGCGTATCTTACCTTTCGCCAGCTATATTTCGTCTGCAGCAAACTTTAAGGCGGGTAAAGAATCAAGGTCACTCCATAGATACAGAATATGAAATAAATGATAGAGCGTTTCAAGAAATTATACACAAATTTGGATATCCTGAAATAGACCTTTTTGCCACGAGGCTAAACATGAAATGCCCAAGATTTATTTCATGGTTTCCAGATCCCAAGTCTTTTTCAGTTGATGCCTTTATAGCAGACTGGTCAAAATATTACTTCTATGCTTTTTCTCTCTTTTCTATTATCACAAAAGTATTGGAAAAAAATATGCAAGATAGGGCTTTAGGAATCCTAGTTATTCCATATTGGCCAACCCAACCGTGGTTCCTACTATTTAATAAATTATTGATCACATCTACTACTTTTCAACCAGGAGAATATTTACTTATTTCCCCTTTTAGGGAAAGGCATCGGCTTCACAAGGAAATTTCCCTGGTGGTGGGGAAGTTATTCGGAGAACCTTCGTCAAAAAAGGATTACCTAAAGACGCCGTCCACGTATTGATAGCATCCCTATCAAAAGGCACCCTTAAACAGTATTCTTCCTGTTTTAAAAAATAATGGGAATTTTGTACATGTAAAGGGCAAGATCCATTAGTATATCTTCTTCCTTGAGTGCCGTGCCTGGGTGCAGACGTTGGCTATCATCATGTTACCATTCTGTGGAATCTATCTCTGTCTGCTGCTACTCTGAAGAGGCCTTCCACTCGTAGATTTGTCCAGTGTCTAATGTTGCGCAGCGAGGACAGTTTCTTTCGACCAATCCATCTCTTTCCCTCCACCTTGCCCTGTATTATGAGTCGAAGCAAATGATATTTTGGACCTCTGATAATATGACCAAAGTACTCGGTTTTTCTCACTTTAATTGTCTTCAGAAGCTCTCTCTCCGCGTCAATCATCCCGAGCACATCCTCAATGGAAGTGTGTGTGATCCAGGGTATCTTCAGGATCCTGCGGTAACACCACAATTCAAAAGCCTCAAGTTTATTAATGGTGGTAGCCTTCAACGTCCAGGTCTCGCAGGCGTAGAGCAATGTTGACCACACGTAGCACTTTAAGATCTTTTTTCGTAAGTGCATGGAGATACTCCAATTGCGCAAAACTGGTTTCTATGATATAAATGTTTTACAAGCTATTCCAATTCGAGTTAAGATTTCTTCATCTGAGTCTCCCTCCACATTCAACCAGCTACCAAGGTATTTGAAGTGATCAACATGTTCCACCACCCTGCCAAGGTCTTTCTAGAGCCTCAAACAATCCTCCAGAGAGTGAATGATTGAGAAAAGTTTAATGTCATCAGCGAAGAGAAGGACGTTGCTGTTAAATATCTCAGTTATGTCATTAATAAACAACGAAAATAGCAGGGGGGGCTAGGTTGCTACCCTGCGGAGCTCCACTGGTAGCCTCAAAAGATAAGGATCTATGTCCTCTATGCTCAACATAAAGCTGGCGGTTTGAAAGATGTGAGGAGATAAAATTGCAAATAGTTTTTGATCGAATATAAAAGCAGCCAGCTTCCTCAAGATTATCGAGTGATCAAGTCGATCAAAGGCCTTTGAGTAGTCGGAGTATACTGTGTCAACTTGCAGTTGGGAATTTAAAGCGTTACTGGTATATTGCATAAAACAAGCTAGGTTAGTAACAGTACTTCTTGCAGAAAAAAATCCGTGCTGTAATGAAGTAAGTACGCACCTTACCTCTGAAAAGATTCTTTCATATATCGCAATTTCAAAGACCTTTGCGAACACACTAAGTAGACATATGGGTCTGTAGTTGTCGACCAAATCCACCCTGCCCTTTTTAAATATTGGACAGATTTTCGCGGTTTTCCAGCAGTCCGGAAACCGATCATTTTTTAGGCATAAATTGAGGATATAAGAGATAGGCTGAAGCAGGACAAACCTGCAGTACGCGCCAAAAAGCTTGGCACGTTGTCGGGACCCTGAGTTATTTTTGGCTTGAGTTTGCAAAGGGCCTTCAAAATATCAGAGTCCGAGAGCGATTTTTTAGATAGATGTACATTGTTAGAATAGATGGGCGGTTTGAAAAGGACATCCATCTTTGGTGAGTATACACTTTTGAAAAATGACGCAAATGCGTCTACAACTCCCCGAGACCCACTGCATTCAACACCGTTCAGGTAGACGAGGTTTGAGATGCTCTGTGGGCTCCGTCTGGCTCGAGAATAAGACCAAAACTGGGAAGGGTCTGAGCCAATGCTCGCCTCGCAACGGGCAGTGTGATCCCATAACCAGTAGCAATATCTCGTTTTATTTTAGCTCTAAGAGTATGAAATTAATTTAGTAGTTCGGTAGAATTTGATTTTTTAAGTTTTTTACGAAGTCGTGCCTTAGATTTAATGGTTTTTATGGTAGGGGGACCAAATTGGATACTCTCTACTGTGGTTAATAGTTTGGGGAGCACATTTATCAAGAATCGAATACAATGTTTGGTAAAAATAGTTGCAGGCGCCCTCAGGCGAAGCATAATCTCCCAGAAGAGACCAGTCAGCATCCGACAATAAATTATATAATTTATGACAGTAAGCTTTGCGATGGGTGTAATATGTTTGTTTGTTTTTGGCTTCAATAGGTGTCAATTTATTTATTGATATGTTCAAGTCTATGCCGAGCGCTGGATGATGGCCGTCCTCGGGAACAAAAGGCATCGGATTTCACGCAGCCTGACATGGAACATTCACAAAGAGTAAGTCGAGACCATTGAGATTAAGGACATAATTATATTGAATTAGATTATAGAAGTTAGCAAAGTCTAGAGCGATCTGAACCTTAGCATCATTAAAACTGTTTTCCACATTGAAATTTCGTAGGTTGAAATCCCCCATAATCACTAGATTACTATCCAAAAAAAGAGGAAATGTCTCGAGGGAATCAAAAAAAGAATGGTGTTCATATGCCGCGAGATTGGGGAGCATATATTATAACTAGCACATATAGTGATCTAAATTTAGCAACAATCTTACTGCCAACTATATCAACCATAGGGTTTTGATCTTGGATGCCTGATACGTCAAGTTGATTCGCCTCAAACTCCCTGGAAACAGCCATCAGCACACCACCTCCTCGGGAGACGTTAATTTCACGAAATTTGCGGCCGCTTCGGAAATCCATATAGTAGTCGTCAAATAATTCCGCATTTCGAACATCTTCGTGGAGGCATGATTCAGTTATTGCTACAATCTGGTACTCATGTAAACTTGCTGATGTTATGAATCCGGGGGTTTTTGTGTTAAGTCCTCTTGCGTTTTGATAGTAACATATTGTATTGTTGCTGGAGGTAGATGATAATTTTATGTTCATGTCAGACAGGTTTATGCGTTTAAATAAAGTGATACGATTTTGGGAACACCACGAATATTTTTTATATGCAAGTTATGCTCTCCAGAATCTGTCCTTATTCGAAGCTCGTTTTTTAGAGCTTTATACTCCTTTACTTGGATGTGGGTTCTGTCATTGCTGAATGCTAGATTAGAGAAATCCTGATTTTGTCTATTTGCCCTCGAGTGCCGAATTATCTTCGACACATCAGATGGAGAAGACATAATAACTTTAATGGGGGGGCACTGTTAGGTATGGGTTTCCCCACTCGAAAAAATTCAATGTTGAAATATCCAGGTCTGGAACCGCAGAGTGTATTATTTCTCCTATAATACGCCTATCGGAGGAACGCTGTTCTTCCCCTGCAATGGTGAATTTAGTTTCGGATAATCCGAAAACCATTAGGTTAGTTAGATTTCAGGCGATTGATTGGAATCATTCTTGATAATGAAATGATTGAGTTGCATTTTCAAAGCCAACACTTCAGACTGGAGCTCTTCATTTATCTTCCTTTGATTTTCATACCTCGCCTGAAAATCGGCGATACTCTGTTCCATGGACAAGAGCTTCATCATATCATCCTTCAATGTAGGATCATCGTTATTCTGCGGAGGCGAGCCTACGGGGGATCAACGATACCCGCGATACACCCTTGGCAAAACCATTTGCACGCCTGTGTGGATTTAAGTTCCTTTTTAGAGTAGTTCGAAAGGGCAATTGGCATCTCAATACAATTGGCATGAAACCAGTGCGCGTATTTCTGATATAGAATTCCATAAGAGCCCTTCTTAACTATCGAATGGCATGGTTCGCAAATGTCTGACATTGTAGATTTAGTAAGTGCCAAAAATATTTGGAGTATATAGTCTAATTCACCCGGACTATAACAAAATGCACTGGCACTGCAATTCACCGGCCGACAAAAAAAATCCGGTTAAAGTTCACGAGAGCCGAAGAAAAATGATATCGCAAATATCAACGTTTTGATCGTCCATTGTATTTGGTGTAAACCATGTGTTCTTTACAACAGAACCTGTGTTCGCAAAAATATCTATCCCGTTTTAGAGTCATTAAGTAACGATTATCACACAAGACGGGAAGCACACAGAAGCAAAGCACCACCGATAACACACTGCACGAAGAAACGATAATTTTTGATGCCTTGAAACAGTAAAAAAACAACCAAAAGCCAGGAGCTAATCCTGCACGCGTGTATCAATCGCAACGAAAAATATATGCAAGTGTTGTTATTGAATTATATTAATACATTTTTCTTTCAGAAGAAAATCACCTTTCTTACTCTGAACATCTGCAATGTAATAATTATAGCAAGGACAAGCTAAGGAAAATTTAAAAAATTAATCGGCTTACCTAAAGGAAGATTAATTATAATTTTCCGAGCTTGTCCGTAGATATAATTATTATCCAGCCCACCCTAATGGATTTTCAGCGGTATGTATGTACCTATTTAGCTCCAAGGTGTTAGGTGATTTTCGTCCACGCACTTCAACGGAATGAGTTACGTATCTACTGGGAGAAGTAGAGCAGTGAGTCATGCATTGATGATTTCAAAAAATTCGTGCTGACGAGTAGGTTTAATGGAAACTACAATGTAATAATTATATCAAGGACAAGCGAAGGAAAATTATAACTAATCTTCCTTCAAGTAAGTCGATTAATTTTTTAATTAATTTGTTCATTATCTACGTTTGATATTGTGATATACAGTTACGCGCATTAAAAGTGGGACACTCGATTTTTCACATTGTAAAACGAGCGATTGCGCACCAGCACATACGAGCAATGACGAGGTTTGTCAAATTTGACAGGAAAACTTAAATAAGCCGCAGTTATCCGTTGTCGAAAAAACTAGAATAATTACTTTGTTTGAAGAGGGTTTGCCAGTAAGAAGTGTGGCTGTGAGAGTTGGGAAACCGAAAAGTACGGTGCACAATGTTTATGTGAAATGGCGTCGAAAGAAGGGCAGGTAGTGGGGCTTTCTAGGACGACAACTGAGGAACAGCACAATAATTTAATTCGTTACCTCGAAGAACATCCTTTCCGAAGCGCTTCTGACGCAAGAAACGATACAGGGTTTCCAGCTTCTGCCAGTACAGCGCGTAGAAGAGTTAAACGTCTCTCTAATTTAAGTAATCGTTCTGCAGCCAAGAAACCTTTTCTCACTAATGGTAACAAAGAGCAAAGAATTGGTTGGTGTTTGGAATATCTTGTGGCGGGCGTAAATTTTTGGCAAAGAGTAGTTTTCTCTGATGAAAAAACCTTTCAATCATTTTATAATGGCGGTTTAAGAGTATACAGGCCGCCGAGGTCTAGATATGAAGAAATGTACACTCAAAAAATTGAAAAGTCCGCAAGATTTTCTGTCAATGTTTGGGGTTGCATGGGAGGTTGGGCAGGGCTGTGCATAAGAGTAGACGGCAGGTTCAACACTGAACAATATTTGAACATTTAGAGAATGTCATGCTTTCAAACGCCCGCCCTGCGTATCCGAATGGGTTCGTGTTCCAGCAGGATAACTGCCCCATCCACACTGCTCGCCGAGTAACAGAATGGATTGAAGCAAATCGGGTTGACTTGTTACCTTGGCCAAGTAGGAGTCCTGATGCTAATCCGATCGAGAATGTTTGGGGACTGATGGTAAAAAAATGTCAAATTTTAAACCGGAAAACAGGGAAGAATTATGGACAAAAATCGTGGAAGTTTGGAACAGGATAATGACTGAGGATTATACTCAAAACTTAGTGGCTTCCATGCCCAGAAGAATCTATGCTATTCTGGAAAAAATGGTTCCGCTATAAAATATTAATAGTATCATTACACGGAATTCGCATTATCTATTTAGCGATTACGTTTTTTTTTTTAATAAATAATTGTAAAAACCAAGTTTAATTTTGTATTATTCAATAGGGACTTTTGTTGCTTTTATATTTCACGTTCACGATATTATTGCTTAGGGTTGTGGTCACTAAACTCGCTGGAACATTATCACTCTTTGTAGAAGAATAATAGTTAAAATAATTTTGTGAAAAAGCGATGACAAAGGTGACAAAGTCATAAAACATAACCTAATGAATGTACGTCATATGGACATGCCCTATTAGCAGGTAAAAGTCTGATTTACCAAAAATTGCGAAAAATGACAAGATCTGTCATGGGGGTGTCCCAGTTTCAATGCGCACGACTGTACATCGGAGTCCATTTGATAACAGACTAATTTAGGATAAATACAAATATTTATATATTACTAATTAAACCAAAACTAACCTATAACGATGAACTACTGAACTACGTATCTTGGTTACTGTTGCTATTTCTCATATTGGGCCCCATCTGGTTCTGCTGATGCTCCAAGAGTTGTGCCAACGATTGAGGTCCGGGACCACCAAAGAGCGAATGTTGAGGTCCATTGAAAGCAGCGTTTTCAGCTATCTTGTTATTTCTAAGTTGGTTCGGTATACTGGGAGGCCAACTGGTGTTGTTGAATAGGGAGTAGCCGGGAGTCTGCGGGGGAATTTCCTGGGATTGGAGTATCTGTAAAGTTAAGAGTAGTTGTGAAAGCCTAAAAAAAGCATTGCAAACAAGAAATCTTCGTAAATGCTTCTAAAAACTAAAGATAACTAACAAATTTCTATAAAAAGTTCTTTATTTTTAAGGAACTTCAAAGACCTGAATATTATATTTTTGGAAAAATAAAATGAACGAATTACTAAGAGAATATTGAAACAGTTGCAATATCGGAAACTTAGGTCACCAAACAGAAAGACATTTTAAAAATATAGCATCAGTTCACATAGCTTTGAGAAATCAAGTAGTAAGGGAATTTGCATAAGAAAATAACTGGAATTGGAATTACAGAAAAACTTAAGGGTGAATAATAATTGCAACTAAAACAAAACCCATGAATGAAATTTTATCATGTTTTCCATTGATTCTCATTTCCATTTTTTGGATCAGAAACAAGAAGAGCTGTACAAATGGACTGAAATTTACCAATAAAATAAATTCAAATTGTGTAACTCTAAATATTGTCACAATAGATGGTAACTATAGCAGGAAGCTAATAGATTATTTATGAGTTATAATTATTGAGAATTAAAAAATCAAAAAAAATACACTTTCTTTTTAATTTGGTGTTGTCCTTATAACTTTCGTCAATCTAGAGATGACTGATGTTATAACAGAAATACACTCAGACCAGAGTATTTACTAATTAGATATTTTTAATCTATTCCTATTACATATCACCAAGGCATACAAATATTAACATGAAACATATATTATATTCGTTATTTATATTAGTCTAATTTATACATTAAGTAAAATAATTCGGAAACTGAACTTTCATAGAGAAAGCCACTGTCAGCTCTCATAATATAAATATAAGTATAATACTTACGCCCTGTTGTGAACTTGCTATTCGCCCACCTGGCAACGTAGCTTCCTTCAACATAGCTTGCCTCATAGACATGGAAGACTGCACTAAGTCGTCCCCCATGAAATTGCCCCCTCTATTTAGACCCCAGGGGGACCCGAATACGTCATAAGATCCATTTCCCAAATTCTGCAAATTATTCTGGGGTTTAATGAGCTGTCCCTGATACTGAATGCCAAATTGGGGAAAAGACATGCCGCCATAATTTGAAGTGTCTTGAGGTCTCTGTGATGGGTAGCTTTGGTTCTGGGAGGTATAAGTTTGGTTCGGGTTTGAGTAAGTTTGTATGTTGAGAGGTTTGTTGTCCTGTCTTTGTTGCCCATAAAGGTTTTGCCCTTGATTAGGGTATACTTGACCTGACGGTAGATACCCTTGGTTTTGAGGAGATTGATTTTGACCCCACCATGAGTTTTGATTACCGCTCGGGGGTAGCTCTAAATCCTTCCTACCCCAAGCATTAAACTGAGGAGGAGGCATGTTAAATGATGGGGGAAACGAAGGTATTTTAATAGGCTGTTGGCTCGGGGGTTGAGAATTACCACCACCAGCTGACAAGTTAGAAAAGGGGCTGTTTTTGGAAAATTGAGGCATCATACTATCAGCACCCTTGCCTAAATTCCTCAAATTAGTGAGATAATCACTGCTGGGTTGATTTTGCGATTGGTGATTAGACATGGTTTGAGGAGTGGGTTGCAAAGGGAAAGCTGGATGATTCTGGTTGAAGCTTTGAGTCCTCAAAGGGGGCGGAGGACTGGTGAATTGGTTATTAGGTTGTTTGGGGGTTAGTACTGGAGGTTGTTGGGGAGTTTTGGAGACGGTTCCCTGATGATCAAACTTTACTGATCGTTCTTTCTCCTGCGAGTCTTCAACGCTAAACTTCACCTGAAATATGAATATACATTTTATAGGATTTTCGACAAATGTCGTCAATAATGACATTATCATATTTTTCCAAATAGAGTTAGTTGTTGACATTGTGTGAGTCAAATGATGTTATGAAGCACAGCTTAAGAATCAGACAGCTATATTATAGTGCAGAACATTATCTTGGAGCACATTCAATTTTGGTAGTTATGTACATAACAGCGAACAGCAGTGCAACAGGTAAAATTTAGTTTAGGAGCATTTTCTAAATATTGCCTTTTAGCTCTCTTGTTTTTTGTGTGTGAATTTAACCCATGAAATTTGTAAATAGAGAAATCTCGTAAAAGTTCGATCCAATAGAAAATAGTATATTATACTTCACATTATTTATGGATTATTTAGAACTTAGGGTTAATGTATGTTTGCTTAGGTTAATAGCTATTTTCAGTGGGGCTATAAAATGCGTCATTTCCTCCTTATTAGATGAAAATAATGCAGGCCACCTAAGGTTTGCATAGTAAATTTTCTACCACCTAATAACTTTGGTTCTACTAGGAATATAAAGCTAACATTATATAATATCTATGTCACAAATCTTCAGGTAAACACTAAGCTAGCATTTGTTTTAACTATACTAATATTAAAAAACATTGATTTATTTTTTAACAAAATACACTATTACTCTCACATATTAAGTCATTTAGACAATGACAAGTAACTTACAAATATCGATGCTGCCTTATTGCCTCGATATGCCTAGGTATTTTAAAAAAGTGAAAAGTTGTCTTATTATTTCATTATAGACATCTCTGTTACAACGGGACGTACCTAAGCATATAAAAACAATTGAAATATTTATTTACTAATAATGAGGATTATGATATGCAGATATTTCGGGAGATTATTTCCAATTTAGTATTTTGCAATATATTTCATAGATTGTATAAATGAGCTTTATTTTTTTAAAAAAAACCTTGAACGTTTTTGGGCCATTCCAGGTTTCCACTTTAGTATTCTCAGTATTTTCTAATTAATTTACATTCAAATTTGAACTCATTAAAAATTTCGATCCCGACAAATTTCCTAACGTTTATTTTTTATAAAGTTATTTATGTATTAATTAAGCCTTTTATATGAATGACATACCTGTTTACTCTCTTCCATCTTTTTAAATATACTTTGCAATACCACATTCTGTTTTGCTCTTTTACTTTTGAAAGATTCTGAATTTTTTTGCATGTTTTCTGTTGGAACAACGTCCGTTACTTTCTTAACTTCTCTCTCTTCTCTAGATTTTTCCAAGGATCCTTGCGGTTTGAGAATGCCTGCCTTTTTCTCTGGAACTACAAAATATAGCCCATTAAACAAACTGCGATTCATTTCATAATCATGTATACGATGTGATTTCATACAGTGCTTCAAAAGGATAATTTGATAACTAAACAGAAACTAGATTCCAGTGACACATGGTTTTAAAAGCCAATTTATGCTCACTGTAACTTCAAACTTTGAAAACATTCCATTAAATTGGCCCTCATGACGTTTGCCACTATCTTGAAATTTTGGATACCATTATCATCAAAGTCTTAAGTTTCCTTATGATCTAACTTGAGCCTTATTTTTATGGAAGAAATAAGAGATCCAGAACGTCATAACGAATTCTAAATACATGTATTTGTCTACTAGTTTAAGTTTGTATTAATGTTAAATACGAGGATCTTTATTTTCTTAGTTGCGGCTTTATTTTGTGTTTATTGCGATTATTGGTTAACGAAACACTTCTACACTGCATAATAGACATTAATTTTAAAAATAAATTATCTTCATGAATGTTCTTATAATGACTTATTCCAAACCTTATTACTTAAATCGGTGTTGGAATGACACTGTCGTTCTTGGCTAGTTGATTGTGGGACTGCACCCAGGCAAATTTGAAACTAAAGCTAAAAAAATCTAGAGATTCTACAAATACGTTGAAGAGACATGTGGATTCTAATTTAATGCTATTTATTTTCTCAATTGTTCTTTTAAATTCGCAAAAGCATGTAATATTTCTTATGTTACGATCTA
>MU190062.1:0-26350 GCA_016904865.1 Pissodes strobi
GGCAATAAGAATGTGACATTTATTTTACTTTATCTCTTCAAACAAAGGCAGGAAAAAATAAAAATAAAATAGATGATTTTCGGTTTTTTACGGATATCTCCGGAAGTAGACGGAATTTTCTAAATTTCTCGACGGCATGTCAATCACCCTTAAATTGAGCAACTTTGCCCCAATTTAACCGACCTCGTATCTCTTACGGTTTTCGAGATACCCATACAAAGAAACGAATTTGTAGCACCCTGTATATTGTTAAACTTTTTTTCTTGTATTATTTCATTCTTGCTATCTAAAATCCTTTATTGAATTTAATTAAAAATAACTTTGTAATTGGTGTTTTAATAAATTCAATGTTTTTTGATTCTATATTATTTTTTGTTGCTTTATTTTTATTTTATATCATTTTGCACTGTGTTGCATATTTCTAGAATCTTTTTTTTTTATTGTATTTTATTAAACTTCCTTTCGGAAATATTTTTTCCTGTTATTTAAAATAATTTACTGGATTTCGTTAGAAACAAAATTTATTCCTTACACTTCAATTTGTTTGATTTTTTGTTGACAATTTTTATTTTATCGTTTTGCATTATTGTGCATATTTCTTCTTTTTAAATTATTCTGTTTTATATTACTAACTCTTTTTTTTTTTGGGTTATTTAACTCCTGTTATCTAAAAGCGATTATTGAATTTAATTAAAAAGAAGTTTGTACTTTGTGTTTTAATAAATTCAATGTTTTTGATTCACTATGATTTTGTGCGAATTTATTTTTATTATATATCATTTTGCTCTGTGTTGCATATTTCTAGAAATCATTTTTTAATTTCTTCTATTATATTTCATTAAATCTTATTCCTGGATTATTTTATTCCTTTAAATTAATTATTAAATTTCATAAAAAATAAATTTGAACTTTACGTTTAACATATTTAATGTTTAATGTTTTTCTATGATTTTTGCTGATTTATTTTAATTTTATATTGCTCTATATTGTATATTTTTGGAATCTTTTTCTAATTTTTCTATTATATATCATTAAACTTTATTCCTCGATAATTTGATTCCTTTAATATAAAATAATTTAGTGAATTTAATTTAAAACAAAATTTTGCTGATTTCCTATAGTTTTTGTCGATTTATTTTTCTTTTATATCATTTCGCACTATTATTACATATTTCTAAAAAAAAAAATTATTTTTATTTGTATGTTATTAAACCTTTTTTCTTGAATTGTTTCATTCCTGCTATCTAAAATCCTTTATTGAATTTAATTAAAAATAAGTTTGTAATTTGTGTTTTAATTAATTCAAAGTTTTTTTTATATTCGTATGATTTTTTGCTGATCCATTTTTATTTTATATCACTTTGCCCTGTGTTGCATATTTCTAAAATCTTTCATTTAACTTTTTCTCATTATTTTTATTAAACTTAATTACTAGATTATTTTATTCCTGCTATCTAAAATCAATTATTAAATTCATTTAAAAATAAACTTAAACTTTATGTTTAATAAATTTTATTTTCCTATGATTTTTGTTGATTTATTTTTATTTTATATCATTTTGCTCTATGAGACATATTTTTAGAATCTTTTTTAATTTTTCTATTATATATTATGAAACCCTGTCCCTTAATGATTTAATTCCAGTTATTTAAAATAATTCATTGAATTTAATTAAAAACAAAATTTATACTTTATGTTTCAATTAATTCAATGTTTATGATTTTTGTCGAATTATTTTTATTTTATATCATGTTCTGTTTCTGCATATTTCTAAAAAAAAATTTTTTATTTTAGTATATTATTAAACCTTTTTTCTGAATCATTTTGTTCCTGGTATCTAAAAACCTTTTTTTCTATTCTCTATGATTTTTGGTTGATTTATTTTTATTTTGTAACATTTTGCTCTTTGTTGCATATTTCTAGAATCCCTTTTTATTTTTTCTATTATATTTTATTAAACTTGTTTCTGGATTATTTTAATCCTTTTATCTAAAATCATTTATTGAATTTAATTAAAAATAAATTTGTACTTTATGTTTAATAAATTTAATATTTTCTAATTTTTTTTTGCTTCAGTCCACTTGCAAAGGCGTTGCCTATAATACCCTAATGGACACTTCAAGTAGGAGGAAAGATACCGATGGTCTCTTTTCTTAAAGATGTTTAGACTGTAGCCACCAAGGAACAATTCGGTTGGTAAGGAGTTCCAGATGCTCGTCACACGCCAGAAGAAAGAATTTTGGTTCTGGGTGTGCTCTGTTGAACAGCATAATATGGATGAGAGCTTCTATCTATGAGATTAGCTGTTTTTAGATAGGGTATGATTTGGAGGAATTTAAAGATTAGTCCTTGCCTCCATACAGTGTCGTATGCTGCAGTTAATTCGACAAACACTGCCGATGTTTTTAGTTTTCTTTGGAAGCCGGCCTCTATATAACTAGTTACAGAAAGAACTTGGTCCGTGCAGCTCCTGTTTGGTCGAAAGCCTACCTGCTCTATTGGGATGTTTTCAAGAATGGTTCGACTAATCCTATTATATATGAGCCTTTCGAGGAGTTTGTAGATCATGCTAAGTAGGGTTATAGGGCGGTAGCTCTGAGGATCATTGCTAGGTTTGCCAGGTCTTACTAAGGTGACGATATTTGCCCTTTCTAGGAGGTGAGGCATGTTTCCTTTTTGTAGTACATCGGTAAATAATCTTGCTAGCCACCCTTTAGCATAACCTCCGCAGTGGAGAAGAGATTCTGGATCTATACCATCAGGGCCTGGGACTTTTCCAGCTTTCACGTTTTTCAGTGCCTTGGAAATGTCGTCAGTTGTGAAGGGTTGGCTGTATAGCGTGTTATCTTCGGATGCCTGTGAGTTCTGTAAGCACACACTAATAACTTTAATAGTGTGTGTTCGATCTCCCATAGCTAGATGTTTTAGTGATATGAGTTGCAATCACGTTTGGTGAGTTGGAGCTAGATACGCGTAAGTTCTCGCAGTAATGACCATGCTTTACGGCTAGACCTTGTAAAGTCCAACTGCTCAACAGTCTTTGTCCATTTAGCTCGTCTGGCTGCATTCAAACTGTGCAACAGTTCATCCCCGATTTTCCTGTCGTCATTCTTCAAAAACTGCTTGTATAGCTGTTCGCAGTTTTGGCTCTATACTGAGATGTATTTTTTCCTGAAGCCTCTGGGGATACTGCCTTTAGCTGCACCTATTGACGCACCAACGAATTTTTCGTAGTTCTGGTACTTTGACTCTGTCCATCCCAAGCATTTATCGAGGTTTTCTGTAAACTTAGACCAGTTGGCTTTCCCGAAGTTCCATCTAGGACGGAGGTATGAGGCTATCAGTGGGATGTTTAACCCCACTTCTATGATCAATAATTTTTGATTCTGTATGATCTTTTGTTGATATATCTTTATTTTATATCATTTTGCACTATTGTGAATATTTCTTCTTTTAAATTTTTCTGTTAAATTTACAAACTCTTTTATTGGATTATTTTATTCCTGTTATCGAAAAGCGTTTATTGAATTTAGTTAAAAAGAAGTTTGTACTTTGTGTTTTAATAAGTTAATTGTTTTTTTATTTAGTATGATTTTTGCGGATCTATTTTTGTTTTATATCATCTTGCTCTCTGTTGCATATTTCTAGAACAATTTTATTATTTTTCCATTATATTTTATTAAACCTTGTTCCTGGATTATTTTATTCCTGCTATCTAAAATCGATTATTAAATTTAGTTAAAACTAAATTTGAACTTTACGCTTAATAAATTTAATGTTTTCTGTTTTTCTATGATTTTTGCTGATTTATATTTACTTTATATTACTCAATGTTGCATATTTTTTCTAATTTTTCTATTATATATTATTAAACCTTATTCCTCGATGATTTGATGCCCGCTATATAGAATAATTTGGTGTATTTAATTTAAAACAGAATTTTTGCTAATTTTCTATGATTTTTTGTCGATTTATTTTTATTTTATAAAATTTCGCGCTATTACATATTTTAAAAAAAATGTTGTATTTTTCTATTATATATTTTTAAACCTTTTTTTATTTATCTTCTTCCTGCTAATTAATATTATCAATAAGTTTGTACTTTGCATTTTAATAAATTCAATGTTTCTTGATTCTGTATTATTTTTTGTTAATTTATTTTTTATATCATTTTGCTCTTTGTTGCATATTTCTATAATATTTTTTTCATTTTTTATTTTATTTTATTAAACCTTGTTTCGGTATTATTTTTTCCTGTTATTACAATAATTTAAATTTTAAATTTTTCTGTTATATATTACTAACTCTTTTGTGGATTATTGAATTCCTGTTATCTAAAAACCTTTACTGAATTTAATTAGAAAGAAATTTGTACTTTGTGTTTTAATAAATTCAATATTTTTGATTCTGTATGATTTTTTGCTGATCTATTTTTATTTTACATCATTTTGCTCTGTGTCGCATATTTCTAGAATCATCTTTTATTGTTTCTGTTATATTTTATTAAACCTTGTACCTGGATTATTTTATTCCTGTTGTTTTGTTTTTCTATTACATATTATTAAACCATTTTTCTTGAATTATCTCATTCCTGCTATCTAAAATCCTTTATTGAATTTAATTAAAAATAACTTTGTACTTTTTGTTGTAATAAATTCAATGATTATTGATTCTCTATGATTTTTTGCTGATCTATTTTTATTTTATATCATTTTGCTTTATGTTGCATATTTCTCGAATCTTTATTTAAATTATTCCATTATATCTTATTAAATCTTGTTCCTCGATTATTTTATTCCTGTTATCTAATCAACTATTGAATTTAATAAAAAAATATATTTGAACTTAATGTTTAATAAATTTAATGTTATCTGATTTTCTATGATTTTTGTTGAATTATTTTTGTTTTATATCACGTTGCTCTATTTTGCATATTTTTAGAATATTTTTAAAATTTTTCTATTATATATTATTAAACCTTGTTTCTCGACTATTTGATTTCTGTTTTTTCAAGTAATTTATTGAATTTAATTAAAAACTAAATGAGTGCTTTAATAAATTCAATGTTTTTTAATTCCCTATGATTTTTAGTTTATCATATATCATTTTACTCCATTTTGCATATTTCTAGAATTTTTTTTAGTTTGTCCATTATATATTTTTAAACCATGTTTGTGGATTATTTTTCCTTATTACTTAAAATCATTTAATGAATTTAATTATAAATTAATGTGTACTTTATGTCTTTATAAATTCAATTTTTTCTGATTAACTATGATGTTTTGTTGCTTTACATTAATTTTATATAATTTTTCTCTGTTTTGCATATTTCAAGAATCTTCCTCTTAATTTTTCTATTATATAAATTATTAAATATTGTTCCTGGATTATTCATGTTATCTAAAACCATTTATTGAATTTAACTAAAAATAAACTTGTGCTTTATGATTTTTGGTTGATTTATTTTTATTTTGTATCATTTTGCTCTGTGTTGCATATTGCTAGCATCTATTTTTTTATTTTTTCTATTAAATTTTGTTAAACTTGTTTCTGAATTATTTTATTCCATTTATCTCAAATTTAAAAACAGATTGTACTTTATGTTCAATAAATTTTATGTTTTCTCATTTTCTACTATCTTTTGTTGTTTCATTTTTATGTTTGATCATTTTATTCTATTTTGCATATTTCTAGAATCTTTATTAGTTTTTTCATTATATATCATTAAACATTGATTCTGGATATTATGCTGTTTAATGAATTTAATTATTAATAAATTTGTACTTCATGTTTTAATAAACTCAATGTTCTCTAATTCTATAATATGATGTTTTGTTGATTTATATTTATTTTATATAATTCTTCTCTGTTTTGCATTTTTCAAGAATCTTCTTTTTAATTTTTCTATTATATATTATCAAAACCTTCTTCCTGG
The DNA here is from genome assembly GCA_016904865.1 of Pissodes strobi. Lineage (NCBI taxonomy): Eukaryota > Metazoa > Arthropoda > Insecta > Coleoptera > Curculionidae > Pissodes > Pissodes strobi. The sequence continues at coordinate 5,936 of MU190062.1, forward strand.
ATTATTTTATTTATGTTATCTAAAACAATTTACTGAATTTAATTAAAAATAAACTTGTGTGCTGACTTAATGCCAATAGAGAAAATACTTTTCCAAATAAACTGAATTTTAAGATTCATCACATTTGGGTCAAAGAAGTGGTCCGACACTGTATTTTCCACTTAAAAATTCAACTGTCGAAGAATTTAATATAAACTGCTAGAGAATTGAAGCGAACCAAGCAATTTTTTAGGTTAACTTTTGCGAACGAATAAAGATATCGATACCTGGATTGCAAAGGGAATTAAATTGCTCGAACCGCTTCAATGCTTCAGCAGTTTAGATTACAGAAACTAACGCCAAGGCCCATGTTTTGAATAAACGAAATTCTTCTGCGATGAACAGAATAAATAATTTTTTGAAGAGTCACACATCTTTCGCCCGTCGATACATTACCATAATAATATACGGAGGCCACCCTAGAAGATATTTTTATGCAAAACGCATCTTCGGGTAATAAATTATGACGCTTTTAAAAATTCTCGACGATGGCACACTCACTAAATTAAGTTTTATTATTATTTTTTATGAATTATGGTTTTTCGGCACGCTCCGTAAAGTGCAGCTTCAAAGCGTATAGACGCACTAGTCCACGCCCGATTTTCTAAAAATACCAGGTTGTTAATTTTAGGGAATAAATCTCGCGCTTTGACGAATTGGTGGTACTATTTCGGACTTTTAAGGGTACACCCCATAGTGTAGCTTCTTTAAAATATTCTATGCTATTAGTATGCTTGTGCAGTTTTACTTCAACCTAACCAATATTTACTTCTGGATATTTATAGTCAACTCAAGATCGGAAATTTAGAAAATAAAAAACAGTGAATTTACTAAATAATCTACAAATTTATTTTAAATTAAATTCAATAAATGATTTTAGATAACAGTATTTAAAAAAATCCAGGAACAAGGTTGAATAATATATAATAAAACAGTAAAAAAAAGAATCAAGAAATATGAAAAAAGGAGCAAAAAGATGAAAAAAATAAATAAATCAACAAAGAATTAAATTTCTTTAAATATAAATTGCAAATTTATTTTTAATTAGATCAGTTTACATAACTTTAATCTAGGAACAAGGTTTAATAATATGTAACAAAATATTTAAAAAAAAGAAAGATTCTAGAAATATACAAAACAGAAAAATAAATTTGTGAAAAGATGTATGCCAGTGGTTCTTTAACTCATTGGTAATCTTTTTACTAACACGATCTATTTTTCTTTCAGTGCGAAGAGATGGAACGTTTACAAGAGCAACACGATGAGTATAATCTGGACAAGAAAATAAAAGAAACAGCTGGAGTATATAGAAAACGGACTTTCTCTAACATACAAAATGAACAGGGGCAAATGGCACAAGACAGCGCACAGAGAAAAGCTATCTGGGAACAGTATATTGGCAACCTCTTTGCAGATGAAATACCTCAGTTAGAAGATAACCTGGAGGATAATTTCTCCGGACCGTCGATTACAATAGAAGAGATTACTAGAGCAATAAATAGCTCGAAAGGCCAGATCTAGTCCCTGTTGAACTGCTCAAATTATTGGACAACGAAGGTATTAAGATGATTCAGGGGCTTTTCAACCAAATTTACAACATTGGGAAATTCCCAACCAAATGGCTTACATCTCTTTTCATCCCACTCCCAAAAAAGGACAACACAACAAGATGTGAAGACCACAGATTGATCAGCTTGATGAGTCACCCTCTGAAAATATTTCTGAAAGTAATTCACAACAGAATTTCCACAAAATGCGAAGGCGCTATTGGATCCTCTCAATTCGGATTTAGAAGGGGTCTCGGTACGAGAGAAGCACTGGTCGCAACCCAAGTGTTAGTTCAGAACTGCTACGACCAGAGGAAAGATGTAGTGATGTGTTTTATAGACTACGAAAAAGCATTTGACAGAGTGCAGCATCATAAACTCATTCAAATACTGAGGCGATTTGACATAGATCAGAAAGATATACGCTGTATTGAAAACTTGTACTGGAACCAATCGGCTGCAGTTAGAGTTGATAAGGAAGTTACAAAGGCACAGAAAATCCAGGGATGTGTCCTCTCCCCACTTCTGTTTAACGTTTACCCTGGAAACATCTTCCAAGAAGCTCTCGAATGGTAACAATTAGGCATCAAAGTAAATGGTACATGGATCAACAATATACGGTATGCAGATGACACAGTCCTGATAGCAGATGAGTTACTGACCTCCAAAGGCTCCTGGACACAGTTGGAATACACAGCTGGCGGCGTATGGGAATTAACATCAACATAAAAAAGACAAAATTCCCAATAATCACCCGCAAATTAGATGAGTTTCAGAATGCAAAACTATTATACAATAGTGAAGACATAGAACGGGTAAAAAAGTTTGACTATCTAAGGACTTGGTTGTGTGAAGACTGGTCTTCAGACGTAGAAATCAAGTGCCGGATAGAAAAAGCGAGGAGCTCATTCATGAGATTCAGAAACGTCCTTACGAACTCTGACTTCGACCTCGACCTCAGAATAAGATTTACAAAATGTTAAGTATACGGATGTTACGTAGAAAGCTGAACACTGAAAGTTAATACCATGAATAGGCTGGAAGCCTTTGAGATGTGGGTCTATCGAAGAATCTTGAAAGTTCCATGGACAGTAAGAAAAACCCACGAAGAAATTCTGAGGAGGATAGGAGGAGAACGTGAATTTCTGGACACGATAAAATGCAGGAAAACAGCGTACCTGGGACATGTGATACGAAATGAGAGGTATCATTTGTTCCAATTATTAATAGAAGGAAAGACCGAGGGAAGAAGGGGACTGGACAGAAACAGGATGTGGTGGCTCCGAAATATCAAGCAATGGACGTAGATAAGAACCACAGGAGAATTAATTCACACCATCAGAGACAGAGTTAAATGGTCAGAAGTGATCGCAAACATTCATTAATGGATAGCAGCAGAAGGAGAAGAAGAAATGGGCTGGACGAAGGAGTGCAATGGAATGGCCAGCTAGGTCTCACGATAGACCTCCCTTGAATTTTCCGGTGGGGTCATATTACGTGCAAAAATAGGCCAAAGAGTTGCGAGATGGAATAATGCATCACATTCCAATATGGCTGCCAGGAGGTAAATTAAATTATACACACTTTGAACACCTTATTATTTGTATTTAATTATTATTAAATTAAATTAAATTTTAGTTGTATGGTATTTAAATTATCCATATTCGAAACTCGATATCTCGAAAGTGGTTCTTCTTCTTCTTCAGGTGCTGTCTTCGTTGCCAAGGTTGGCAATCATCAATCCTATGCGTATTCTTGAAACAGCAGATCTAAACAATTGATTTGTTGTGCATCCGTACCAGTCACGCAAATTCTTCAACCACGAGTGGTGTCTTCTTCCGACACTTCTTCTTCCCTGAATCTTTCCCTGTATTATCAGTTGTAACAAGCTGTATTTTGACCCCCTCATAAAATGTTCCAGATACTGCAATTTTCGTTTTTTAATTGTCAGACTTGTTTCTTTTTCTTTGTTCATCCGTCTTATTTAGCACTTCAATATTTGTTATTCTTTCTATCCAGCTAATTTTTAGTATTCTCCGGTACATCCAGTGTTCGAACGTTTCTAGTCTTCTTATACCTTCTTTCTTCAGGGTCCATGCCTCCATGCCATAAAGCAGCACAGACGAGCACATAGCATATCAGCATTCTGATTTTCAAGGCCAAACTGATATCTCTTGTGCAGAATATATTTTTTCATTTTCATAAACGCTAATCTTGCCTTTTCTATTCTAATTCGGATTTCCTGGGAGCAGTCGTTGTCTTTGTTGATAATGGTACCGAGGTATTTGTATTTTTCTACCTGTTGTACTGGTTGGTTGTGTATGTAGATTTATCCGACATTGTTTGTTCTTTTGTTAATCAACATGAATTTAGTTTTTATCACGTTCATTGTCAGTCCATATTCATCGCTTTCTTCATTTACTTTGCTCACTTGTATTTGTAAATCTTGAAGTGTGCTTGCTATCAGTACCGTTACCAAATTTGCTTTATCACCAAATTCCTGATTTAAATTTAGCATGTACAGATTACCTTCTAAGTTTCCCTTTATAATAGTATTCTCATTTTTGTTTATAGAGACTTCTTTGTTGTGAAATACTATTTTCAAGCACTTAGATTTCATCTTTTTAACAGATAATAAGTCATGTGGTAAATTTTCACATGCAAAAACATTTTCTAATTTAATTTTCTGCCCATATTGTGAAATTAAATGTAATGTCCCTTCATAATCTGCCCTGACACGTTCACCATCCTTTGCAACTTTTATTATATGGCTCACTTGCTTTTAATTCACTAAAAAATGCCCTAACAATTCTGTTATCAGATGATTTGTACTACCAGAGTCTACTACAAATTTGAAAGGATTGTGGTTATTTTAATTTTGGTTGCATTTTCATCAGGCAGATCACTAATGAAGCTTACCTCAGTTTGACTTTGATTATCTTCTTCAGCAATGTTTACTTTTTGACTTTCCCTTTTATTTTTGAAGCAGTCTGCCTTTTTGTGACCAGTTTTTCCACTTAAATAGCACTTGAAGGGAACTTTTTTCTTAAAATGTTTCTTCTGTTTGCTGCCATAAAAAGCTGAAGAGCTTCCTTCCGATGTTGAACTAGTCTTGAATTTATCTTCTTCTGCGAATAGCTTATTTTTGACAAAATCAAGTGTCACATTTGCATTCGATTGTGAAAACAAGATATCTATAGCAGTTACTAGGCTTTGATGTTGAGGCTCTGATATAGATGCTAGAAGTTGACTTATAGTTTCTATATCATCAATTTTACCTCCGGCATTTTTCAAATCGGTAACAGTTCTCTCAAATTCTACAATATAGTTATTCAGAGAATCACCTACTTGATACTTCATGTTCCTCAACTTTCTCTGAAGCTGCAGCTGTGAGGCTACGCCACTCTTTGCATATGTCCCACTCAAAGTATTCATAATTTCTTTTGCCGTTGTTTTATTGCGAACCATTTCTATAATATTGTCGCTTATACACTGAACGAGGATATTCCTGGCTTTAAGATCACTCTTCTTCAATGCTGCTAACTCGTTAGCCTCTGTAGGGGGCACCTCAGTTAAAACTTCCAGAACTTCATTCTGCTCAAGAAGAAGCTTGACTCTAAATTCCCAATTCCCAAAACCATCTCCATCAAAAGCTTTTAGGTTCACAGTCGTTGTGTTGCCCGACATTTTGTTTTTTGGTTTTCACGGCGACTTTTCTACACTTGACCTTTTTAACCTTGACCGACCTTTAAATCTTTCTTGTGTTTCTTTAATACCCAAATTTAGTACTGCTCTGGGCCCATAACCTGTAGAGCTCCGTGGTTCAAATTGGTTTCAAAGACACTGTTTGATTTTAAAGAATATGTATTGCAAAAAAGGTAAGTATAAACTAACAAAACACACGATAATCTTAATCAACAGTACTACTACGTGACTACTACCGAATACCCCTGACATCACATTTTTATTTCTGACAGCTGACAGAGCGAATTCAAAAAATGACAAATGACATCAAGGGTGCGTTCTCATATTGACACCAATAAAAGAATTTCACATTGCATATTTATCAACAGAATACACCCTTGCCTGACTCCCTTTTCTATTTTCATTTGTTCTGTGGTATGTCCTTCTACCTTTAACATTGCTTTTTGATTGTAATATAAATTAGCAATAATTCTGATGTCTTTTCTATCTAAATTTTTTATTTTAAAAGTGTGATGCGATGGTCGTGTTTTACCCTGTCGAAAGTCTTGTTGTAGTCTATGAAGCATATGTACAGATCCCGATTTGGCTGATTTATGTCCATGCATCGTTGTGCGAGTACATTTAAAGCGTACAATGCTTCCCTTGTGCCAAAATTTTCTCGAGAACCAAACTGCGTCTCATTGATATCTTATTCCAATTTCCTATACATTCTGTTATGTATTATTTTCAGAAATGCTTTCAAGGTATGGTCATGAGACTTATTGTGCGATAATTGGCACATTGTTTAGCGTTGGAACTTTTGGGGATGACTACAAAGGTTGATACGAGCCATTCATCTGGTATGATTCCTGTATTATATATGGTGTTAAATAAGTCCAGCAGAATATCTTTATGTTCCCATTTTATCAGTTTGATTATTTCGGCAGGTAATTCATTCGGCCCTGAGGCTTTCCCACGTTTTAGGGTTTCTATAGCGTACACGACTTGTGACTTCGTTATCTCGGGTCCGTTTTCCTCCTGTTCATCAGTCTATTTTACGTTTCTCCTGTTATCCTTAAAGAGTTCTTCTTTTAGTTTTTCCTCTATTTCGATGATTATTTTTCCATTCTCATCATCTTGTATGCTTGTTTTTTGTATGTTTCTGTTATTTCTTTAATACTTTTATACAAATCGTCGTGTTTAACCTGTAGTAGTTCTATTTCTTCACATTTCTCTTTTTACCACCACTCCTCTTTGGCTTGCCTTATTTGTTTGCAAATTGTTTTTGGGATATCGTTGTATGCTTTCTTGTCGTTCTTGAGTCTCCGTCGCCTTTCCATCAGTTGAAGTATCGTAGGAGCCATCCATTCTTGTTTTTGGGAACGAGTTTTCTTTGCCAGAATTGTTTCGCTTGGTTCGGTTAGATTCAAAAGCTTCCCATTATTGTTAATGTGACATTTTTTGTTATTATGTGGAATGTGTATCTCTGGTGCGGTGATGTTCTTCAGATTCTCATTGGTTTTGTTCTTAATTTCTTGTATTGTTTCAGTATTATTGAGGAGGGTGAGATCTAAATATGGTTTTCTTTCCTTAGGCGTTTGTTTGTTCAGTTTAATGTTGAGTCTAGCCACTACAGGATTATGGTCGGATAAAACATCCGCTCCTGGGTAGGTTTTTACCGTCATTATGCTGTTCTTATACCAATCATTTATCAAGATGTAATCTATCTGGTTTCTGACAAAATTATTAGGGTTAACTTGTAGGGATTAAGGAAAATGGTTAGGTTTGGATAAATTATGTGCTTAACAGTTTTTTCTACCATTTTGGAAATAATTGATATATCGAATAAAAATGTTTACTTAATTTTTTGCAGCTTAATAGATTTTTAAATATCCTGAAATTTTTCTACTTAATATTTTTCGCCAGTTATCCTACTTTAGGAGATCAGTAAAAAATGATTTTTCAGAATATGCGCTGACTGAGAAACACCCTGTACCATCTGATGATGAATAATACATTTAAACAATCTATTCTTTTTCTTGCGTATCATGTAGATCTTGACGGAGCGTAATTTGGATTAATTTATTCGGCCCCTATAAAACACGTTGTAATCTAACTCTTATTAGTAAGATATACATTAAGGACAATTATAATTATTATTAGAAATGCAGCTGTTTTACTTAATACCATCAGAGTTAATTGAAACTTAGAGGACACCTATTTTATCAAGCTCAAGCTACAAACAATTATTAAATATTCGATAATAAACACTAGCAGAGAGAAGCTTATTTTGTGCCCAATTGCCTCGAAGCATGCTTCTCGCATGCTTTCAAGAGAAGCGTCCGATTTTATTTTATGCTTTCAGTAAAATTAGTTGACTAATTTAGGGGAGCATTACGTTATTGTTTGCGTTTGGTCCGGGGAAAATTCATAAATACAAGAAACAAAGGAGCGTCGCCGGTGGAAATGTGTAGCAAAAACGAAACTAACTGCAGCTGAGATAAAGGATGACGGTTTCGCTTAAGCTAGCGAAAATAAAGCGGAAAATATTAGGGTCATTTTTTACTCTTATTAGAAAGGCTTTTTGTTCGTTTTTAGGTTCCATTAGCGTTACGTTCAACGAGTAGGGGAGGGGCGCATAAAATGGTCCGTTGAGGTAAAACGTGTAACCCAGCCTTAAGCATTGGGTGTCAAGTATGTAACCTTACTTGTTCGTTGCTTATTATCACATGCCATGTTACTAAGCGGATTCAATCGTGCGTGTATGAGATAACCGGTGCAGTAAATATGTATAGGTATAGCCGGTAAATATTTGCAGGTACCATTAACCAAATGACAGCGATAATATCATTGTTTCAATAAAAACTTAATTAAGACATAATGAATCAATAAAACAACCAATGATTTAAATAAACATAGATCTAGCCGGTATCTATCTACGATTGAAACGAATTGAGCTCAGTTCGAATCCGGTTTTAAGGCGAAAACTTAAAATTGCAAATTGCAACTAAGTAAAACCCGTTCCCTGTTATGCGGCGTATAGCTGTTTAAAGAAAAACCAATGATATAAATATGCATAGATCTAGTCGGTATCTATCTACGGTTAAAACGAATTGAGCTCAGTTCGATTCCCGTTTTAAGGCGAAAACTTAAAGTTGCAGATTACAGCTAATGTGAGGCGTAGAGCTGATTACAGTAAAAACTTATAGTTCAGGTCATTTAGCATGCGAATTATCACCGCGCGGGTGAAAGGCATTGACTAATGGAAGCTTCCAGATGTTGAGATCAGGCTGTTACCCCTTGCGAGTCTAAACAAGCAATAAATAATAAACAAATTGTATGGTAGTAGCTCTTTGGTAGTACGCGATGGAGATTGATACAGAAAACTTAATTAGTGAAGTGGAGGCACGTCCAAATGAGGGATATAAAAACAGAATGAATCTTAAGGCAAACTTCCTGGAAAGAGTTACCTAAACCAAACTAACCCAAACAAAAGCAGTTTATACTAATTTAATAATAATAATAATATATAAGCCGATATGGCAACAACTGTTGATGCTTCTTAATACTGGTTGGTAGCGATTGATCAGCGCTCATGTGAAACAAAAAGCGCAATGATGATCCGCACGCCGACCGTCCGCGTTCATGTGAAACGGCACTAAGTCTATTACACAAGAAATTCAGATAAACACGAAAGCATTATCGAGATATTTGCTAGTTAAGGTGTAACAGTTCGATTTTGCCAACGTCAAATATTTTTAAAATTTCATTTACATGCCGCATTTAAGAAAAAAGATGCTATATTTTGCACGCATCGGTTTATTAATTCTAAATTTATTGATTCGATTTGCTGACAATTCGCTTGAAAATGCCGCTTTTCTTAATGTAAATTAACTCTACTCCAAGTATAGGTTAACGATATATTTGTATTAGCTTTTATCACACGTTGTGACTATATTTATTTTAGTTGACAAGCGTGGCATACTGTTATTAAGATAGCTTAGCTTCATTTGTATTGCATTACCGTAGAACGGTCAACGAACCGATTTATATTTTTAAGAATTCTGTTAGTGAAGCCTGCAAATACGCTGCATTTGACTTGTTGATCCATATTTTAATTTTGGTTGGCATATTCCATAACCTTATGGGAACCCCTTGGTTGCGGAACACCAATTGCCGGCCGCCATTTCTGACGATCGTTAGATTGTTTTGGGACCTCTGCTTCTAAATATATTCACACGGCAGGCTGTAGTTTTGTAACATTCGACCGAGTAATAGCTGTCGATTTAAATTTTTAAAGGTTTATCGTTTTGTTAGGGAATATTCTCTGGTATTTCTTGAATCATTCAATTTCGGTAAATAAATTGTGGCTACTGCAATCGTTTTACAACCATAATAAACGAGAACTAAGCTGTTTATTATCTTAGAATTATTCCTCGTATCGAATCATTAGAATACGATACGGCAGTTCTCCGCCCTACAATTTTTCCCCCTCTAATCTCGTAGAAGGGAAAAAGACAAATTGACTGAAAACTGAGGATTTGGCTCTTCTAAAATACCCATCGAGGCGAAGAGAAGGTTTGCTGATAGTGCAGTCTTAGAGACTAAACATTTTATTGTGATTCAATTCTATCCTTTCTTTGGGGATATATTGTGTTGATTTTCTGTTAGTGTTTTGACACGACCGATTAATCGGGATCTGAATACTGCTGTATTAGGTAAGCATTTTCTCTGGATTTCTTTTTGTATTGCCTGTGAAGCGCGTGGTCGCCATGACGCTAACGGTTTTTTCCATTATTTCTAGAGGCTTTCCACGTTCGTCAGATAAAACTGAGACCGTCGAATTTCCTTAGCCCTCACACACACTAACGAGGTAATTATTGTTCTAGTGTTGCCTAAATTAATGATTTAATTGCTTTATCTGTATTACCTTTTTTTGTGCTTATACCGCCATTTGCTTTGCGTCCATATATTATCTTATCTACTCCATTTTATCAAATCTGAATTTTAATTTTAATGTAACTTGAGTTTTGATCGTATGTGGAAGTATATATTTTCTTTTAGGGGTGATTCATCCCTATCTTTTTTTACATTCAAGTTGTTTGAACCTTAGTATCTCTTTTAGTTGCTGATGGGCATTGCAAGACCATGGTTTTTTCTGGGGGGAATTTGTTTTATAAAGAAGATATATGTATGCACGGGGGGTTATGGTTTTTATTAAAGTAAGGGGGCTTTGTCTAATGGGCACTGGATTATTTCAGGGCTTTTCCTGGAGGCCCACAACTTTATTGGAGGGCCACAGCTCTTACGAGCAGGCTAGAAGCATGGGTTATTAGAGAGTCACCACTTCAACTACCAGGCTACACTAGAGCCAATCCTGATACCGAGCTTTCGAGACCTCGGCTAGTTTTTCCTCAGGGCCAGTGCCCTAGCAGTACCAACAGGTGCCCGGCACCTTTTACCAGAGTTCGACGGATCTAAGTGGTATCGTACAGAAGCTTAAGTTTATTTATTCATTTATTATTAATAATCGCTCTGAATCTTCTTTCTCTTTAATATAAATCAAGCATTGACAGTCAAGTTTTGAAACAGTTTCTATAATTTTATTCCTTTCATTCATTTATCGAGTAACATAACCGCTCTGAATTTTCTTTCTTTATAATATAAGTCTGGCATTGATAGCCAAGCTTTCAATAGTTTTACTCTAATTTTATTCTTTTTTATCAATTTATCGAGGCATTTGATTTAGTTATTGTGACCGTTCATTGCTACATATTATTATCGCTACATTTAAAATCGGTGCAGCTATTAGCGCACGCTTAACTAGATGTAATTAGCTTAGTTGACATCAAAGTGATCACTTCGATTAGTAGTATTTAGTGCATTTAGTGGTAAGGCATACAGAACCGAGTATTAACAACTGAATTGGTCTCCCCACAATCTCCATATTGTGCTCTGTTTATTTCATCAATTACTTTAATAGTCATTTGACTTTCTTTTGTCTTAACTAACCGCCTTTCCATTTAACATTTTACTCCAGATACATTAGTAGCAAATATATGGTTCCTTAAATTTTAGATTGTGTTTTTTTATAGGTTAAGTTAAATGACTAATTATTGATTTAATAAGCCAGCCTATATTCTCGTTTTCTTGTTGGTTTGAAGTTAAGTACCGGTTGATTTAATGAGCTAACCTAGCCACCCTGCACAACACCAGCAGAGCTTTTTCCATTTAGTTGGCTAGAACGGGTGGCGCTCAAACGACACCACTACAGGGGCCGGGCATTTGCAATACAACTCTCCGGAGCTAGGTTCCTTTTTAATTAATTAAAAAAAAATCTGTACTTTCATTTCAATTTCAATTAGAAAAACGTGTTGCAAATGTAATACTATATCGATGATAAGGAAAGTCAAAATTATATAATCGACAAAGATAACAAATGACTTAAAGACATCCAACGATAATTTCAATAACTCAATAAACTGAAACAGTAAGGCACGATATACGGTAAGAGACGACCTACAGTCGTTTAACAATAAATGCATTAATCAAACAATATTAGATCCGATATATGAAAGGTCAGTAATAAGAAACGAAGTAGATTTTACTTGGATCTAGTGGATTTGCAGACACTGGCGTTTCCTACGAAGGTACGTATCCACCATGTGGCCGTATCTCCTTGACAAAAGGCCTCGGTACGCCTAAATGTCACCACCTAAGTGGGTTCTGCTAATTTAAGGCAAACATTATTATAAATGTAATAGCAAACCTAAATCATAAAGACAGTAACTTTTGCAGCTTCCCTTGTACGTTTAATTTTTTTTTCGTTGTGTCCGATAAGAACCGGCGGCGACCAAAACTACTGAAATTTTAAAGAAATGTGGGTGTGTTGGTTTGCTAAACGCCTCGTTTATCATCCTATAAACGGATCCAAATGCGCCGACCGCGCACATGTTATTCCTGCAAATTTTGTTATTTCAAGTCGTTTTCGGTGCGCTTTGCGAACCGACAAAAAACATCGAACTTAAAAGCTCCCGACCGGTTTAATAAATAAAACCGATTCGTGTTTTTCGGAAAGAAGATTGTTTTTCGACGTCGATCGATTGGAAGAGCTCATATTTCGAGAAATGCCACAAGTTTTGTGAAGAAAAACGATTTTAGATGCACCCATAAAAAAAATCAAGCGGAGCTAAATCGGACGAACTGGCTAGCCACTTGATAACCTTCTTTCTGCCCATCAATCTTTCAACGAAGCAACGACCATTTCGTTGAAAGTGCGTACGATTTACACCAGCTTTTATTTAAGGGGATTCATCAGCAGTATTTTTTTTGTTCCCGATTTTCTTCGTTAATATGCATAATAAAGAAAATTAGCCAAGTATAAAACTCGCTTAGAATTACTGAATCTAGGGCAGTACAGTGATAAAAAATTTATTTTCTTAATTTTAGCTTTTAATATATTAGGAGAAAAAAATAACAGAAAAAATAAGTCTGTACGACCCTAGTGGATCATAATCTAGACATATTGATAAAAGAAAAAAAAAATTCGATCAAATAGTTTGTCCATAATCCTGGAATAAAGATTTGGAGACAAAATCGCTGATTCGACACGCCCCCTTGTCGCTCAAACACATGAATTTATTTAGAATTATTTCTTCTGGTAAAAGCTGGCATCGGCGCGAGGCCACGTGGTGTGTGTCTGTTGTTTACAACCTGAGCCGGTCGGGCGCTCGCTCGCTAGACGAAACCAGTTTTCAGAAATATAATATTTGGGATTATTATTTATTTTGTAGACTGTTCTAAATGATATTGTAGCCGCTTCTCAAACTTTCCACATATATAGGTGGCGCATTAGTGTAACAAAGACCCGTACAGAGATAAAAAAATGTTAAATACAAAAATTGTAAGATATGTTGTGGTAAATATTGTGAAAATATTTTCAATTATACAGGGTGCTTTATAAAATCCTGTCGTTCGTTTTTTGAGTTTTTTTAATGGAATGTATATTATTGCACATTTAGATTCTGTATGAAATTCTAGACAGATTTCGTGAATAATGCCCTATATCTATCCCCAAGTTTTTCGAAATATTGACAGTTAAAAATCGGTCAACTACCATGTTTGACAGGCTGTACAGGGTTATCCAACGAGGACTAGACAAAGCGATTTATTTACTTTCTCTGTAATTTTATAAAAAAAAACCGAAATAACCATCTTATGTAATTTTCTCCCGCGAATTCGGATATGTTCAGCAAAAACCAATTGAACTAAAGGTCACTTTGATATATTTTTTAAATGGGATGCCATTGTGCGAAAAAGGCTAGACATATTTCATGACTAATGTCTTATACCTATCTCTAACGGTTTTTGAAATATTGACAGTTGGAAATCGACCAATTACCAAGCTTGACAGCTTGTTAAATCTAAACGGCTATAGATAGAACAAAACGGTTTGCACTTTCCTGTATTGGTTTTTCATAAGCTCTCGTATAACACTAACTTTTTATTTAACCAGAGGTTAAATTTATCCGGGATTTTTTAACATCTGGTTAAATCTAAAGTTAGTGTCATACGATAGCTTATGAAAAACCATTATCGGAAAGTGCAAACCGTTTTGTTCTATCTTTAGCCCTTTAGATTTTACAAGCTGTCAAACTTGGTAAATGGTCGATTTTCAACTGTCAATATTTCAAAAACCGTTAGAGATAGGTATAGGACATTATTCATGAGATATGTCTAGGCTTTTTCGTACAATCCAAATATGCAATAATATACATGGCATCCCATTTAAAAATATATCAAAGTGACCCCTAGCACTTTTATTTGATGTTCAATTGTTTCTTGCTGAACATATCCGAATTCGCGGGAAAAAATTACATAAGATGGCTATTTCAGTTTTTTTTGTAAAAGTACAGGGAAAGTCAAAAATTAGCCTTGTCTAGTCCTCGTTGAATAATCCTGTACATTCTAAACGGGTAAAAATAGAGCAAAATGGTTTGCACCTTTCTATCTCGATTTTTTATAAGCTATCGTTTAACGCTAACTTTGTATTTATTTACCCAGAGGTTAAATTTACCTGTGGTTAAATAAAAAGTTAGTGTCAAACAATAGCTTATGAAAAACCAAGATAGGAAAGTACAAACTATTTTGCTCTATCCTTAGCCGTTTAGAGTTTACAGGCTGTCAAACTTGGTAAATGGCCGATTTTCAACTGTCAATATTTTTGCTGACTTCTTTTGTTCTCTTGATCTTCTAGCGATCAACATTTGGAACCAGGTCGTTTTTTTTGTCCCCATATTGATACAAAAACAATAAAACAAAGCACTGATAGAACCAAAACACAATAAATCACAAGTTACAGAACGACCCGCACACTCGAGATTCAAAATTTGAATGATAAAACAAATATTACTGTAGGATTCAAAAAATGCGAAGGATAAGATAAACAATCGACTCGCTTCTACCTAGTCTAGAGTAGGTATCGTCTTTACGAAGTCAATTGAAAAAGTTCGGACTCTTAATTTAATGTCGGTATAGTCTGTTCTCAGTTGCCGGCGAGCGCCTACACAAAATAATTAGAAATTATTAAGAGCCCCAACTGTTTCAATTAACTTCGTAAAGACTATAACATAAAATATAAAAAGGTCTTCTAAACACTTTAGGCAGGTTACGAGCCTATATATTTGGAAAAAGGTATCTACATCAATAATTATTACCTATAGATAAATAATGACTATTTTCAAGGAATAATAATAAAGGGGAAAATACCTACATGGTGGTCCATTAGTGTGACTGTCCCGTATCTCCCTATTTACAGAGATAAAAAAATGTTAAATACAAAAAATGTAGGATAATGTCGCATATCGTAAAATATTTTCAATTATACACGGTGCTTCATAAAAACCTGGCATTCGTTTATTGACTTTTTTTAATGGAATGCCCTGCATATTATTGCACATTTAGATTCTACATCAAATTCTAGACACATTTCATGAAAAATGTTCTACACCTATCTCCAATTGTTCTCGAAATATTGACAGTTGAAAATCGACCATTGACCAAGATAGAGAAAAATGGTTTGCACCTTTCTATCTCGATTTTTCTTAGTTTGTTTTATTGTTTTTATATCAATATGGGGAAAAAAGCGACCTGATTCCAAAAACAGTAGTATTTGTCAAAAAATTTTGATCGCTAGAAGATCAAGAAAACAAAAGAAGTCAGCAAAATTAATGGCATCAACGTAAGTTTTGTTTTAACAGACTACTAAATACAACAACTTTTGATTTTGTTTGTTGAATAATGTACAGGGTGGCTCGAATTCGTGTCTATGTATGGGGAACTCGAAAACCGTAAGAGATACAGTGTCAGTCAAATTAAGGCAAAATTGCGCATTTAAGTGCCTAACAAGATGTCGTTTAGAAAGTTTTAAAATTCCGAGTATTTACGGAGATATCCGGAAAAATACGAAATTTTGAAAAATCGGTTTTTTTTCTAGACTTATTTAAAAACTGATGTCAAATTGAATTGCACTTTTGCATTGCCACTTTTTCCGCTCTATCTAATGATGATATCCAGTTTGAAATCCGACGTTTCGTCTTCATGGGATCATCATCAACTTTCTTTTCTTAAATACGAACTTTAATTTTTTTTATCGTTTTTCAGATGGTATTGGCGTTATTAATATGACTATGTATTTTTAATTTTTTTTATTTTTTTTTAATTTTTTTTTTAATTTTTGTTATTATTTTTTTAATTATATATTTTGCTTTGGCGTAATTTTAAATAATTTAAGGTAGGTACTTTTGAAATTTTTATATTTAATAAAAATAATTTATTTTATTTCTCATGAGAATATGACCAAGAACTATTACTCAAACAAGTTGCTTACTGCAAAAATAAAATATTCTCAACTTTTAACCAATTAAAAATTTATTTAATAGAGAACATCCAACAATTATTTATAATCATACTACGTGACACTATAGGAACTTTGATGGAAAAACTACTATTGTATTTTTGCTTATAATCAAAATGCACTAAGCAACTTGTTTGAGTTCTTGTAAAAATTAATTTTACAATTTTTCATTTTTAATACGGGCTCCAATACTTAATACAAAAAACAAATAATTTTTTTTTATAGAATATGAAAATTTCAAAAGTGCCTACCTTAAATTATTTAAAATCACGCCAAAGCAAAATAATAAAAAATAAATAAAAATTAAAAAAAAAAACATACTCATATTAATAACGCCAATACCATCTAAAAAACGATAAAAAAAAATAATGTTCATATTTAAAAAAAGAAAGTTGATGATGATCCCTTGAAGACGAAATGTGGGATTTCAAACTGGATATCATCATTGGATAGAGGGGAATAAATGGCAATGCAAAAGTGCAATTATATTTGAAATCCGTTTTTAAATAAGCCCAGGAAAAAAATAAAACGAATTTTCAAAATTTCGGTTTTTTCCGGATATCTCCGTAAATATTCGGAATTTTAAAACTTTCTAAACGGCATATTGTTAGGCACCTAAATGCGCAATTTTGCCTTAATTTGACCGACACTGTATCTCTTACGGTTTTCGAGTTCCCCATACATAGACACGGATTCGAGCCACCCTGTACAGGGTGGCCGCTTTAAGTTGAGCCCATACCTTAACTCGAAATCTACGAGTGTTGCAAAAAAAATTAAAAATACAAAAGATGTTTCTAGTTAAACGATCTTTTATTGTAGTGTTTTAATTGCCACCCTATTTTATACAAGGGGGTCAAATTAAGGAAATTTTTTTAAATAGAATGCCCTTTTTTCTTACATATTTCTAAATAAACCAGTAAAAGATGAATTCAACGATATGCAGGGTGTCCGAAAATACCGTTAGAATAATTTCAGGAGAGATTCTACATAAGAAAATATTAAATTTTTCTCATATGAACCGGGGTCCGAAAATGCATAGTTTCCCAGATACAGGATGTCAAACTTTAAAAAAATCGTTTTTTTTAATTAATATCCTAAATATCCTTTTAACGATTTTGTTGAAATTTTGTAGTGTTATCTGTAATAATAAGGGGCTTATTTAGCCTTAATAAGATTAAATATATACAGTCTAGTGGGGCCCCGGAGGGTATCATACCGAATATTATTGATAAAAGAAAGTGTCCGCCCGTGACTTAAAAAAAATGCTTTTTTTGTCGAATTAAACAACTAAAAATACAACATTGAACATTGTCACAAGGGATTTTAGTCAGGGACACTCGGTTCTCGTCCTGGAGCCAATGCAGGACATTTAGTTTATAGACAAACACAGGGGAGCTCGAATCGGAGGGTAACTACAACAGGAGAAAAATAAAGGAACATCCACAAACTACCTTCTATATCTATATGTGCTTAAATATAAGAGTATGTTTTATATTTTGTTTTTAGATAGCTTTATATATTTTATAAACATAGATTCCATTTCCTCATCATTTATTACGCAAGCCATAATATATGAACGAACTATGACACATAGGGAGTAAGCCAAGATTTCCCAATTCTCCATAAAAAATTTTTATCCCTTCCGTATTATGCTTACATTCGAAGCCTACGACATATTATTATGCATTTTTTTTTGTAAATAGGTTTGTATATTAATTCTGCAAATTTCGATGTCTTTTTACGTTATTTAATACATTAAATGCCTTCTTCCAGAAATTGTTGATCCTATATTTGCAAGAGGTCTAAAAATTAGAAACCTCATCGAGATAATTAAATATTTTTTATATGGATTTATATTATAATATGTAGGTATTTTTAGATTATTTGTAAAGACATGAT
The DNA here is from genome assembly GCA_016904865.1 of Pissodes strobi. Classification (NCBI taxonomy): domain Eukaryota; kingdom Metazoa; phylum Arthropoda; class Insecta; order Coleoptera; family Curculionidae; genus Pissodes; species Pissodes strobi. The sequence continues at coordinate 24,020 of MU190062.1, forward strand.
GGTACCATTTCTTATTTGAAATGCACAATTTTTATAATTATATTAAAAACCTATCATTACAAATTTCTTATTTTTCTTTCTTATAAATTTCTAATAAATTATAAATGACTGACAAATTTCAAGAGAAGTGGTTTTTATAAGCATCCGTATCTAAGTTATATAAGTAAAAACATGAAAAAAAATATGTGTCAGCTTTATAAACACCCAACTAAAGTGAAACCTCTGAAAAAAATATTGGAAATTGAGTTTTTATTATCTTTTAAGCTTTTTTCCCCAACTTTTGCTCCCGTTTCAACACTTTTTTTTTTTGCTTTTTTTATACATCATTTCTTTTCTTTCCATTTTGCCATCCTCGTCTTGAACTCTTTGCATTTTTTTCGCCTAACTTTTTTATATACTTTTTTCTTATTTCGTTTTATAATACTTTTATTAACTTTCGGAACAATCTTTTACGTTTTTTTTTTTTTTTCAATTCTATCAGAATTTTTTTCTCCCCATTTTTGCCATCCCGACCTCGTAGCTGAATACTTTCGCCTGAAACCGCGTGTCTCTAACTTTTCTTTTTTTTTATTTTCTTCTTCGTTTTATAACACTTTTATTAAGTTTCCGAACAATGTTTTACTTTTTTTCCATTTCTTCCCATTCTTTTGGGTTTCCGGGGAGGTGGGGGTGCAACGTGGTTTTTCCCAACCCCCCCTTAAATTAGAGCCCCGGTCCCACATATGGTCAAGGGTAGCCCCCCCCCCCCATGAGGCGCACCTACCACAAAAATTTCAACACAGTAGCTCTTCCCGTTCTCCCGAGAGATTTTGTCATATTTTGCCTGACTGCTGATGCTGTCCGTCTCGAAGCACACGTAATGTGCTTATCGACGGTCCAACGGTGACTGCGACGTGGTCACGTGGCGTAAAATGCAGTGTTGTTTTCGCACAACTTAAATCGAATCGGTGGGCGGTGCCTAGACAGAGAACGAAGAATAGCTTGCCTTTGCTAGAAAGGCACGCCGTCGGAATCTCGTTTCACTGATAAACCCCCTTAATATTTTCTAAAAGGATCGATAATAGCATCTTCAAGCTCATCAAGGGCAGTATAACGTTACAAACATAATAATGCCCTGTTTCATCTGTTTTTAGTTTTCTTAAATCTGGGACTGCTACGCTACCCTACAATCACGGTCTGACACCTTGTGTTAATTTTTGGTAAGTATCGCTTTTTTGTCATCGGTCGATTGGAAAAATGTTCACTTATTTTAAATTTTCATACACTCAAAAAAAAACTGAAGCGAAGCTAAATAAGGCATTTTTGCTGACCACTCAGTCCTTCTTTCGGCAAGGTGTCAATATTGGTCTCAATGGAGGATGTAATAAATTCTTCCTTCTGTCTTTCCTTCTTTCCTTTCTTTCTAGCCTGTCTCCGTCCACTGCTGGACATAGGCCTTCTCCATCATCCCCCGTCGGTTCCTGTCTTGGGCCGTCAGGATTTAGTTCCTTCCAGCAATCCTCTGAATGTCATCACGCCATCTTGCTTGCGGTCTTCTGCTTGCGGTCTTCCAATGTTTCTTTTTGACTCACGCGGCCTCCATTCCATGAGTATTTTGGTCCATTTGTTATTGTCTCTGGCCATATGACCTACCCAGCGCCACTTCAACCTTGTCGTCCGTACCACTACTTCTTCGACTCGTGTTGTTTGGCGGATGTCTTTATTTCGCACCCGATCTCTGAGGCTAATACCAAGCGTTGCTCTTTCCATGGCGCCTTGGCAGATCTTCAACTTATTAGCACTTGCGCGTGTCATAGTGATTGTCGCGAAAACGTAGGTCGTCACTGGCAGAATGGATGTGTTTACGTTTTATACTAATCGAGATATCCTGACTTTTAAGAATATAAGCCACTCTAGAGAGAGCCGCCCAGGTGAGACCTGTTCGGCGATTTATTTCAGCTGTTTGATTTCCTTTGCCGAGCTTAATGATATGGCCGAGACAGTTATATGCATTCACCACTTCGAGAGGCTGATTTTCAACAGTTATGTCGATATTGTCTGTGCTCATAATTTTAGTCTTCCGGATATTCATTGTCAGTCCTATTGCTTTGGATGCTTGTTGCAGTTCTTTTATCATATCGGATAATTCTTCAGAATCATTACTATTGAGCACGATGCCATCGGCAAATCTTAGATGGCTTAGGTGTTTTCCATCGATTGAGATGCCATTATCCAGCCATGGCAGCTTTTTAGTTCTAGTGGGTGAAAGCCCACACACGTTCCTCTGATGAGTCCCGAAAGGACAAAACTATCGGTGGAAGGTTTTCATGAGTCTCACGCTTGTCGTTGTGT
>MU190062.1:26750-40793 GCA_016904865.1 Pissodes strobi
CGGCAATTTATCAGTATTAATAATGGAAAAATAATTACCCAAAAATTAATCAAAAATAAGTAAAGTAAGTGATAAACAAATACTCGAATATTAATCAGTAGTAAATCAAGGACGTTTTAATTATTGAGCGCAACTAATAAAAAAACAGATACTTACTGTAGCGGGCCTTTCCTTTGGAATCTCAATTAAAAGTTATTTCAATAAAGCAGGTAAATAAACAAATAAAGGATGAGTTTTATTATTACTAATGAATCACAGCTGGTTATAACCAGAGAGAATAAGGTTGAGAAAAGAACTAGTAATTCTAGTAGGTTAATTTTATGGTAATACTGTATTTCAGCAAGAAATAGTAGACTTTACTTGGTGAAATAAACCACATGCTTAATCTAAACATACGCCGAACTACTGAATTGAAATTAATGTTGAACTCTTTATGAAATAAAATTTAAAAAAATATATCGGCAATAAAATAAGAACGCCGGCCAGTGACATTGAAATAATCAATTCGTTATTTCGCTATGAGAAGATTTAACTCGAATAATCACTTAATCAATACTAATTAACAGGCGTCGAATCCTGATCCGTTACAGAGCCGTACTACTAACTAACTATGTTGTTGTTTGTGATACGTTGGTAATCGCAGCAAAACAATATCAAAAATAACTAGTTAGACCTGGCGTTATTGTAGCGACCAATCAATTTATAGACCTTAGGGTATGTCGACTTACGAGAAAGTACTTCCCCGTCAAGTTACCGGTAGGACAATGATAATGAACAGTTTGTTTGAATAATAATAAAAAAATACCAAAGACCACAATTAAAAAAAAAATAAGAATAACGCAAAGTCTACTAGGCCGTATCAACAATGGTAGTTATCTGATCTACGGGCATCTAACGTAGACCAGAAATCGTGAAAAATTGAGAATAATAATAAAGCTAGTTCGACCTACACGTTATTGCGTCAGGCAGTTAAAAGTTCAGAATTTAATCCAAAAATCGAATTGGCTCTAGATCAAACGGATTTAACTGAATTTTAGAGTTCGATTAAATTTAAACGGGCATCTTGGGCTAGACAAAATTGGCCAAAAATTCGAAGTTCGTTTAAAAGAAAATAAGAATAAACTAAATATTGCCTTAATTAAGGAGGAAAAGTTAAAAAGTTAATCTTTGTTCAGAAACAAAGCCAAACAAAATAATAACTGGAACTCGAAAGTTAATTACACGCAATGGCCGCTAAATATATATAGATAAAAAATAGAAATATCTCACTCGATTGATGTGTAGCTCCTCAGGCAGCTTCCAGAAAAGAACTGCTCACGGTAGAAGAAAGCTTCCTTGACAGGCTAAGGACTGCAAGACTCCATAAAGGTAGTACCGCTAGACAGGCGTAGCCAAGGAACACCCTGTCGCTAACGATGCTCGTCGATAGCAATGAACGCGACGCGACGCTAGCAATGGATCCGACGCGACCATAGGAATCACGGTAGTCACAGACCCAACGAGAGGAGGGGGCAAATGGGCCTCTGCAAGGGAATTAAAAATCCGCTCACGTGCGTTACAAGGTTGAGATGAAGGCGTTCACAGAAAGACAAAACATGCACAAAAAAACTCTACTCACCTTGCTAAAGGAGCATTCAAATCCCGCAAAGGGCAGTTTCAGACGCCAGCACTTAAGAAAATATAAGGCACACCTAAAGACTGAAACTGTTACACATCACCCGGTTGAAAAAATCCCATCAATAGGTAAAATCAAAAAATGATACCAACCGGTGTCTAAAACGACTGCTTGACTCACAAGAGTGACGCTAAGAGATCGGAAGTCCGAAAATCAGCCGGCCACGCGAGAATTCCCACCTCAAAAAACTCGCTCCACCAATGAATGCACGGCGTGACAAATCACATGTTCCTCTCAATAATTCATCCAAGGGAATTAGACGATGGAAACCTGGGATTTCGACGTATAGGCATCCACCAAAAAAAAACTACTCAGAGTAGCCAAAAGGGCGTTGTCATTAAGCCACTCCAATTAATGGAATTTGCCAATTATTAAGAGGCAATTAAATAACTGCGCGCAATGCTTAACCCGTCAACCAATCCAAAACCGTATGTGCTACAAAGCCGGAAACATGGAATTTTATTTTAATTTCTCGATTTAGAGATCGGCGAAGCGAAGCCCGCCAGAATATCTACGAGGGTTTTTCGCTATTAACTACGAATGCGCTCGAGGCCATATGAATGGTACGAGTTCTAGGGTTATTTACGCATCGATATACGCTAGTCAAAACGTCATGTGACAACTCTTTTATTTAGCTCCTCATACTTTGGAGAATCCCTGTCTGTTTTTCTGCGTAGCGCAATGAGGCTGTTGGTTTCTTTACTAATTTTTTGTGTCTTTATTTTTGTTTCTATAACATACAGTCTTTTTGCTGCTTGGACACTTCCTGATGTTATTATCTTAGAGTTATCGTCTAGGTTTAATTCTCTTAGGTTTTCTGTTGGCTCTAGTTTGGGTTTCTATTCGCCATTTGCGTTCCAGTCGAGTGTTGATTCTGAACTTGGTTCTGACCAATCGGCGGTCATTGCCTGTGTTAAACTGGTTTAGTGCAGAAACATCCAGACATATATTCTTGTTCGTTGATAGAATATAATCGATTTCGTTCTTTACCGTGACATCTGGGCTTCTCCACGTCCATCTTCTTTGAGGAAGCTTTTGGAAAAAGGTGTTCAAGCAATAGAGATTTTCACGACAGAGGAAGTCTAGCATTACCTGACCTCTATGATTTCGCTCTCCCAGCCCAAAATTTCTGATGTTATGCGGATCTGATGCTTCGCATTAAAATCTAATTTTATATTTGATTTTGTTCTTTGAGAGTTTATTGCTATTGATAAAACGCATGCAATTGCATGCGTTTCGAGGGACAACAACGGCTGGGCGAACTATATATCTTCATAAAATTGATGGCATTTTTCTTCCGTAGACTGGCTGGTCCGACCAGCATATGCTTGGATTATTTGCACGTTATGCATCTTGTTGAGCTGTATCGTGATATATATATATATATATATAACTTTGTCTGAGATTACATAAGTTTTGGTAGCAAGGTGTTTAATCCTTTTATGTATCATGATGGCCGTTCCTCCAATATAAGGGTTGATTTCTTGGTTTTATTTTTGAAAGAGCAAGTGCGTCCGGACTTTAGAATGTTACCAATTTCACCATCACTTAATCTTGTTTCACCTTCCTTCCGTAGGTAATGGATAAGAAGCAATAAAATATTAGCGTATTTAAGCCATCGAGGGCCAAAACCTCGCTAGTTAAATTGACCATTTTTCGTAAGAAACACCGTCTGTTATATTTCCGAAAGGCTCCATTTTTTATGGTAATCGTATTTTCTTTCTGCGAACGCAGGAAAAAAATATTATGTGACACGGAAACCATTTGTTAGGCAAATTACGTGAATTCCGCATATGCCGTTGAAAATATTATAAATCACGAGATGATAGGCGGAAAATCCAAGTTTAAGGTATTTTTATTAAGCTCCTACTGCTTCTCTAGCTCCTTTTCCGGGAACATACTGAAAGAGGGATCATATAAAAAACTTTATCTTGTTGCGTGGCCTACATATAATAATAAATTTTATCGTGTGTCCTTTCGAGAAGTTAATGAAAGTCCTCCAACGTATACAGGTTGTCCTTCCATGAAAAATGGCACAAAATTCAGGATTTACTTTACAGGATTAAAAAAAAGAACTTTTCCAATAAATTAATTTTTCCTAAATGACATGATGTCAGGTCAGGTCTGTAGAGCTGTATTTAGAGCTAGACCTAGCAAGACTCCTAATCAGCCTTCAGTTTACCGATGTCTTTACGGCGCAATTAATTGTCTGGAAGTCTTTTGGTGGTTCAGTGGCAACTTTTCCTAAACCCTTTTAGTAAACCTACCTATAGAGGCGAACGGCAGCCAGTAATGCTCGGTACACTTTAATAACGATATTGGGCGCCATCAAGTTAACTATGACTCAACTTGCAAAAAAACTATTATGTTATTAAATCCTGAAAAGTAATTTTTGGGGGAGCTTTTCAATAAGGCATAATATTTCCCCAAAATAAATATTTTATTCTTTCCCTACTAATGAGGAGATCCCTTGATACAAAACAACAATTATACAGTACAATTACAATCACATGTATAAACAATAAAGCAATAGAAATGAAGCTTACATATTATTGGCTATTATCAACAATGGTGTCAGATACAAACTGTTAGGCAAATATTCTGCATACCGATTAATAGGTCACTAGAATGATGGTAAATAGCGCACAGGGTTTAAAATTCATGAATTTTATTCTGCCGCAATAATATAAAATATAATATGTGTATAATCACTCAATCTGTAGATAATCTAAATTTGCCGTGACAGCCTTACAAATAAAAAGGTAAACACACTTATGAAGCAGGTTTTTCTAAGTAAAGGTGCGTACAGACCTGACGAGACGCGCGCGCGACACGCACGCGACATTCCAAAATTCCTAGGTGTTGACAAGGAGCGAGGGCGGCGCTAGCGCCGCCTGTCCGAGGCGTATCGCTACCCGTCTGCTGTCGGTTTTTCGACGGCAGATCAAAGAAAGAGCGAGGCGCAGTGTGGACGGGTAGTAGTAGGCGCGTAGCAATCGCGCGAGAATTAGTAAAGGAGTGCAATAGAACTTAGTCGCGTGGCGCGCGCGTCTCTCTACATGGCTTACAGCAGGCGCGCGAGAAAACCGTGCGCGTCACGTACGCGTAGCAGGCGCGCGGTCGGCGCGTCGCGTGCGTGTTGCGCGCGCGGCTCGTCAGGTCGGTACGCACCTTTACATTTATTCTCCAAGTTTATACCAGTATTAGTATATGGACGGTCCATGCAACTCCAGAGCACTTCAAATCATAACTTGACCTTTCCAAACCCGTAACACCACATTCTGCCTATGATTAGCAATAAGGGGATGACACGCAATCGGTGTTTTAAACCTAAGGCACGCAAGTGGTGGTTCTAACCCAAAAACACGCTGGAAAGGATATCGCAATTAGGCAAAGCAATATACGTGTGCCAGACCGGTACCCGTGGAGAGGACCCTAAAAACAATTGTTTGTCTCAGCAAAAAGTAAATATCTAACCTTGAAATGATTACTCATAACTTAACTAGCTTTTCATATTACCTATAGATCTATCTGTAGGGCCTATTGCCTGGTAATAGCCAGTCGAGTAAATCGAATAATATCCATTCTAGAGACTTCTCCAAAATCAATAATCGTCAGTTCCAAGAATCGGCATCATGACAGCAACAGCAATACATAAATTCTTCTAGAAAGATTGGAAAATAGAATTAATTCCACTGAAAGACTGCATGAAAATTTTGTAACTTACCACGTGGGTAGGATTCCAATAACTCAACAAAAACTTTTATAGGTAACCTCCATGACCCTGGTCCGAGTCGAAATACTTAAATGTAACAAAAATATCATAAACTAATGACCGTAATTATTTGAACCAGTGCATGAGGATTTACACCTCGAAAAGGCCACAAAGGACGCCGGCTCATCGACTCGTCGCCCATACGGCACGGCGTAAAAAGGAAATACCCTTCTCTCTCACGGAATGAATTTCAACACCTTGACTAAGAAACATTGCTGCCAACTTAACTTAGTTGAAATAGCAAGTCCAAGCGCAGGAATAACCATCTACGAGTACGTTACAGATCGGTCAATCGAACTTCTGCTCTACACCATATTCGCCAAGCGGCAAGCAAATACGCCTTAAAAGGAACCGTTACTTGGAAACGTCGATTCTTGAACCTGTCTAACCTAACTGTCAAAATCATATGGTGTGCCTGTCCTACTGTCACTCATAGGTGAATGACACTTTGACACTTAAAAAATGAAAACACGAAATCTCTTCGAAAGATGAATAAAACAGAAGGAAACATTACACCGAAACACAATTAGACAAATGAATTATAATATACATTAGATGACTTTTATAATCTCCAAATTGTTTGAGGTAGGTACTGCTAGCACTTGATTTAAAATAATAAACATACTCAACGTTACATTTTGTCGAACAAATTGTTAAGTTTTTATAAACTTTTAGATCAGAGAAAAGCTTGTGAGCATTTTCCCGAGTAATAAAAAGAGAGCTCAAGTATAAAAATCAATGAAGTTAATAGCCTAGCAAATTTGATTGCACAACAAGAACTTTTAAAAGAGGTTGCCGAACCTAGTCGAGCACACCTACTATTGCAAGGGATAAAAATCAGCCTTGATGTTATGATCATATCATGAGTATCTAGTACATCATAAATGTAAATATAGAAAGTGTACTCAATAACTTTCAAGGTAAATCAAGGTAAGGTACTCCATACACTGTACCTATATTGGAATAAACCAACTAACCCAAACTAAATTGTGTTTGTAAATAAAAATAAATATAAACTAAGCAAAGCTGTAGCATTTGTTTATACAAAATGCTACAACATATTGGACCTGTGATATGGAGGCCCGGGGTTCAATTCCTATCGGTTTTTTAAAAAAAAATAAGGTTATGTTTGTAAAAAGTATTTTTTCTTCATTTTGAGTATGCCTTGAGTTAGTTTTGGTTAGTTCCTGTTCCTTGAGCCCCTGTAGTGAGCGAAGCCAGCGGAGGGTCACGCGTGAAGTGAAATAATACATTGGGCTGATTAGGTGCCGCGCTAGGTCTAGCTCCAAGTGTAGGGCTGTAGAGCGGATGTACAAACAATAAATAATAAAATTCATTCATTCAACGCATGAAGCGCCAACAAATAGTTTTGTTTGTTTCTTGCTGACAGAATATTGGCAATTAACGATGCGTGGGCCAGAATGAGTTGTCTTCGATTTTCTATCAGTAAGGGGAATAGAAAGAAGGCTTCACGCAAGCTCCCACCGTAACTTCTTCACAAAATTTAAACCAGCCAATTTCGACGAGCCATATGCGCAACTCGCGGTAAGCGCATTTAACAGGACTGCTAAAGAAACTTTTCTACATTCCATCAACAACCTGCTCCTTAGAACAATGACTTCATTCGAGATCCGAACCATTCATAATTTTGGGGTTCATACATTACACCGTGACACCGCTAGGCATATTCTATACCTCACCGTATTAAACCACAACAAGCGGCTTCAAAATCAAATATTTATAAATCGTAGATCGATACATTATGGCTCAGAGCACACATCTCTAGCTGGTCACCAGATGGTGTCGCTGACATGCGCGAAGCGAAATGTCAACCTTAAAACGAAATGTGAGAACTAAATAATATGGCATTTTATAGTGGTATGTGGCAAAAATAAAATTAACTTTCACTAGACAGTCAAGGTAATATAGGGTTAATCGTTGAAACATGACCGATACCGAGCTTTTTACTATAATAAACCCCATTCCCAAGAACTAGATACGCAAAAGGCAACAGGACCGGACGGAATACCTGCCATCGTACTAAAGAACTGCGCCAACGAACTAACACCCGTTTTTTCCAGGCTTTTTTCGCTTTCTTACAGAAAAGGGATTTACCCATCCTCTTGGAAAGTCGCTCGAGTGCAACCTGTTCCAAAAAAGGCAAGTAAACCACGCCCTCAAACTATCGCCCAATTGCCTTGCTTCCATTAATCTCCAAAGTCATGGAACGTGTAGTCAACCAGCAACTACTCAAGTACCTCGAGAGCAACAGAATCATCAGCGATAATCAATACGGCTTTCGCAAAGAGAGATCGACAGGAGATATATTGGCCTATGTCACTCATATATGGAGTAGGGCAATTGAAAACTACGGAGAGTCTCGAGCGATTGCATTGGATATTTCAAAGGCATTCGACAGAGTTTGGCATGACGGACTGCTCAACAAACTGCCGTCCTTGGGACTGCCCGCCTCTCTCTGCAGCTGGCTGGCCAGTTTTCTTAAGAACCGATCCCTACACTTTGCAGCCGATGGACACATCTCGGACACATTCACCATCAACGCGGGCGTGCCTCAGGGCGCAATACTTTCACCAACTCTGTTCCTCATCTATATTAATGACCTGCTGATCGAGACGAATAATCATGTTTACAGTTTTGCAGATGACAGTACCCTTGTATCCCACTTTAGATCAGAAAAACCCTTACCAGCGACTGAAACTCATCACCGCAGACAGGAGCAGATTACAGCAATTAATCAAGACCTGGAGAAAGTTCAAACTTGAGGCGACCGAAATTTGGTCCAGTTCAATGCAGCAAAGACCCAAGCAGCAACGTTTACTAAGAGAGCCAATACAGCGGGCCCTGACATCATTATGGCAGGATCGACCATTCCTTCATCCTCGTCAATCGGGCTGCTGGGTGTCTCGGTCAACAGCAATATGTCATGGCATGACCATGTTGCTAACATCGCAAAATCAGCCTCCCAGAAGCTTGGTGCGCTATTTCGCAAGAAAAAACTCTATACACCGCAGCAGTTGCTCTTGTTGTACAAAGCGCAAATAAGACCGTGCTTAGAATATTGCTCACATATCTGGGGTGCCGCACCAAAGCATACCCTAAAGCTGCTGGATTACATTCAGAAGAGGGCTGTGCGTCTCGTCGGCCATCCGGAGTTGACCTGGAATCTGGATAGTCTGGAACATCGCAGACATGTGGCCGAGATGTCTATGTTTTACAGATACTTTCACGGCAGATGTTCCCAGGATTTGGCCCGCATAATCCCGCCCCTGGCAACTCCTGTCAGACAATCCCGACAAACTGCAGGAGCGCACCAGTTAGTCGTACAACTAGAAACACCTAGAACATCGCTTTACCAGAACTCCTTTGTCTGGCGCACTGCATCACTGTGGAACTCACTTCCAGGACATCTTTTTCCCACTAATTACAACCTACAAATATTTAAGAACCGTTTCAATCAACATCTTCGCACACACACCGCTCGTCGAGCGCCATAAGATCTCCCTTTAGTGTGTGTGCCACTGCCATAAAAAAAAATCCTTCCAGAAAGGCTAGAGAAAGTCAGGAAATAAAAAGAAGAAGGCTTGAATTAAAACATTTTCAAATATTAAAATAAACCAAAGTGAGCAAAAACTAGGCGTCTAGAAGCTTGATCAATAATTCCTCCAAGAACTGAAAGTATTGAAATTAGGATCCACTATATCTAAATAAGGTATACAGGGTGCTACATGGGGATCTCGGGAACCGTAAGAGATACGAGGTCGGTTAAATTAAGGCAAAGTTGTGCAATTTGATGTCCAACAAGATGTCGTTTTGAAATTTGAAAAATTCCGAATACTTCCGGAAATATCCGAAAAAAACCGAAATTTTCCAAAATCGTTTTTATTTTTTTGTAACGTTATTTGAAAAGATATTTTAAAATAAATAACACTTTTTCATTGCCACTTTTTCCCCTCTATAAGATGACATTGTCAAATTTAAAATACGATGTTTCGTATTCTAGCAACCATCATCAACGTAGTTTTTCAAATACGGATATATATATTTTTTCGTTGTCTTTTAGCCTCCCTAAGCAAATGACGTATTACAAACATAAAAAAATTCATAATTTTATGAAAAATTCGCCCTAAATCTTATTAATCGTCATCTCTGTCTAACACATAATTTTAATTATAAATCCATCCTTATTCAACGCATTGAAACATTTTTTTCCATTATATTGGAAGCTTTTATTATTATTAACTGGAGATTATTCAAGTTTAAAAATATTAAATAAAGTCGCGTTATTGACATGCTCCGGAAACTCTCTTAACTCTAAATATTTACTTTTAGTTGAGGCAAGCACGTGTGTGGGTAGTCTCATGCTCCCTTTCCGAAGGACACTAAAATAAAACGAAATTGACCAAACTACTACACAGAACGAAACGAGAATGAAAATTGCTGCATTTCAACCGTAATCAATTGAAGAAGTGTTGCTATACTGTGGTATTAATTATCATTCTTATGTGGTTAATTAATATTAATACAAATTTTGCGACTTCGAATTTGTCGTAATCCTTGACAGGATGCGTAACGAAATTAATGAACGCAATGGAACTTTTAATTAGTAATTAAGTATATACCCATTTTTGGGTCCTGACACAAGTTGAATCATAATTAGTTTTCCTTCGACCAGTCTGCCCCTATTTGGGTATGCATATGACGTCATCGGTCGCGTATAATAAGAAGTGAATTAACTATCGTAACAGAATTTGTATTTAAAACTGGCAACAAGGCTACAACTCTTCTGTAGCGCTGGATTGTGATCCAAGTCGACGTCGACGTCGTGATTAATAAAAAAAGCAGATGAGTTGTGTTTTCGAATAAATATTTTCGTGATAAATGAAGCGCCGATTTTCGAGCGGGATCGAAATGTTAAGTAATTAAAATCAACTTCAAGCCTCCCCCCGCCGGTAATTAATGGATGCTTTAATTTTCCCCGTTTTTGTTAGGCAAAGAATTTCCGTAATTTTTATTAACGAACGACCGTCATTTTATGCCGAGGGGGAGCGCGCCTAATCTTTCTTGCAAGTAAATTGACTTGATTTGTAATTTTTTATTTTCCGTCGACATTATGAATGGATGTTGAGAAATTGTATTTAATTACGACGTTACGATTATAAATCAGATAGCATACGTCTTCAGGAATCGGTTTTCGGGCAGAATTAGGATGTTATTAAAAAAACACTGGCATATTGTAAAATACGATTTAGCATAAAAGTTTTTGAATACTCTTTGTAATTAGAAACTGACGTCATTTACAACACGTGACCACCAAAGTATTGTCTACGGATTAATCCGGTTATTAAAGAAAATAAATATCTGGCCTGCAGAAAATGCATAATACTGACATAAATGACCAAAAACCAGTGGATTTTCAATCACCCTGTATATATTTAAATTCACCGACAAATTCCCTTTACAACGAGGTGTAACAAGTAGATATTTGTTTGCAAAATGGCTTTACAGGAGCCAATTGAAAAAAGCAAGATGGCTGAATATGATGAAATAAAGTGAGGAAAGATCAGGGGATCTAGGAGGCCAATCAAAATGTATTGGGGAAAATTCGTAAAACAAAACCTTGTTAAAGGAGACAATACAATTAAGCTGGGAGAGAGAAAACATGTGATGAAAGATGAGAATGATATATGCGGTCAAGTCTATTGGGGAAAATTCGAAACAAGGTCTTGTGACTTTGTTAGAAGTAAAAAGAGGACAATACTTCATTCTGGTTGAGTTTCATGTTCATCATTTGAGCTCGTAGGAAGAAATCAGGTGTTTTAGGAGGCCCGTCAAAGCTTATATCATTTTACAAATGAGCTACTAGGATGAAATCAAATGATACAGGAGGCTGATCAAAATACATTGGAGATACTGGAAAACTGAAACCTTGTTGACCTAACCGATTCCCGTTGATTAATTTAAAATGCTTAGTAGGAATGAATCAAGTAGTGAAAGATCAGATAATCCAGGAGGTCAATCAAAGTTTAATGAATATAATGACAAATGAAATGAAATAATTGCATCTGGCTTGGTTATTATGAAATCAAGTGCGGAGAGATCAGCTGAAGAGGCCAATTGGGTTTTACATTTATCAGTTGACCTTATAGGAAAAATCATGTGGTGAAAAATCAGGTGTTTTTCAAGGCCTGTTAATGCTTATATAAGAAAATCCATGAAATGACCTCCTGTGATCAAACCAAAAAGAAAGAGATTAAATAATCTAAGAGGCAAACCAAGGTGTATTGGAGAACATTCGCAAAACAGAAACTCTGTTGATGAAATAAATGTAATTGATTTCAGTAGAGTATTTAAAAATGTCTAATAGAGAGAAATCATGTAGTGAAAGATCAGGTGATCTAGGAGGTCAATCAACACGAACTGAAGAAAATTCGTCCGACGCTCTGCTAAAAGGGAGGAGATAATAGAGTCTGATTTGGTAATTAATTTCTTATGATTAATTTTTGACCTCAATCGTGTGGTAAATGATTAGATGATCTAGGGGGCTCTTCAAGGTTTTTTGAAGAAAATCTGTAAAGACAAAACTTTCTTTGATCAAATAATTGATTTTGGCATAATTTTATACACTCCTTCATAATATGAGATCACGTGGGATAAAATCAGGAGATCTAGGAGGCCAGTCAGAATTTACTGGAGACATTTTGCAAAAGTATGCTTTATTAAAAAGAAATTGATCTATAGAGCTTTACAAATGACCAAATTTATTGGACAAAATTCATAAAATGATACTTTTAAAAAAAATTAATACGATTGAGTTTGATCAAGTTCGCATAAGGAACCAATTTGCAACTGGCAAAAGGTCAAATAATGATCCTGGAACGTCAAAGAAACTTTGGTAAAAATAATGAGGCAATTAGGTCGGGTGATCTAGGAGGACACTCAGCATTTAGGTTTAATAAATGACCAGAAGAGAAATCAAATGGTGTAAAATTAGGTGATCTAGGAGGTCAACAATCAACAATTATTCTGTGAATTTTAGTAGTTTTTAACCAAATGAATTCGTATCTCGGCGTCTTTATCGTCGAAATAAATCGCCAAACAATGCCTGCCACTATAACCATAATAATAATATCATAATCACCTTATTATCCCCCCCAAAGCGAATGTCACGGAATTTCTAATCTAAAGTAGCGTTGTTTAATAGAATTATACAATTTACTACACGACATTTAGCTGTATCGGGGTTTTTCACAAAATTAAAAAGCCCCGCAAAACGCGCATAACTCACGGTGGTAGACCTGTTTATTATTTGTGTTAAGATAAGGGCCGAGATATGGGGCTGATTTATGTCATTGCGAGGGGATTGGCAACAGTAGTTAGCACGCGAACATCGTTGCCAATAGTCCAACGAAATTAATAATTGAAAAAAATCACAAAAATCGCTTTGTGTTAAATACGAGCGCTAACAGTCAACAATGTTAAAATACTTAGGAGGAAGAAAAATATGACGCATTATTATTTGGACATTAACCGGAGTTTGAAATACCATTAGAAATCGCCTAGACTAACCGAAGTTATAGGCGAATTTTTGCGATATACGCCATTGGCAAGTGGGCTGTAACGATCTCGCAAGTAATTGGAAACTACATTGCGACCAGGCGCCAAGACACCATATTTATAACCATAGAGGCCATAAATTTAATTTTGCAGTTTAGAACAAACATGGGTTAGGAATTACTGAAATCGGAGCCGTGGTGCAGGTTCGCAGGTAGTAATGATTTTGTAACCAGGTAAAAAACTGCGGCGTTGCCAGTTCAAATACTGATTTGATTGCCTGGTTGACGTCATAAATCTTAACATTCATAGGTAAATATTAAAATAGACTCTTTATGACGCTGCAAAACCATCACAGCTTTAGTCCAAGTTGTCAGGGTTTCGTCAGGACTATTTTGCTATTTTGACGAATATTCATGGCGCAGGTGGTTTGGTGTTAGAATTTAATGTAAAATAAGCTTTAACTTAAAAACAAATAGTACTGCGTCCAGGTGTCCTCGCATATTTCAATGTGTCAACGTGGACAATATGTTTCGTAAAATGCACGTAATACCTAAATTGAAGAATTAGTAATAGAGTGCCTTCCTAACCAACGTTCGTTCTTACCAGTGACGTCATAAGTTATCCTGATAAACTGAATGTTTGTTAAATGAAGCCAGAACAGGGCTGGAAAAGCTTATAACCTCAAATCAAAATATTAAATATTCATGATTAGTGAAGTTCCTAGTATTTATAATTTTTAAGGTTAGAATACCTTCAGGGATTTCACCGCTAAATAAAATAAACTATTAAAATCTTTTATGGAAGTTTTTTATTTTAAATAAAATTAAAATACAGTTAAATAAAATAAGTATCAAGTGAAGGAGAGTAAAATAAAATAAGAAGCAATTATTGATAGAAAAATCCAAAATAAAAGGAAATAAAATATAAATAAAGCGAGATGAAATGGAAATAAAGGTAAACAAAATGGATAGGAAGCAAAATAAAGCTAAAGAAAATCATAATAAACTGAAATGAAATA
>JAEQML010051075.1:0-46237 GCA_016904865.1 Pissodes strobi
CAATATTTCAAAAACAGTTGGAGATAGGTATAGGACATTATTTATGAAATGTGTCTAGAATTCTCCACAAAATCCAAATATGCAGTAATATACAGGAGATTCCATTTAATAAAAAAATATTTTTTCTGTCACTCTTATTTGGAACACCCAGTATATCTAAATTTTATGTCAGAATATGCGCGATCAATAAACAAAATCGACGTGTCCGGGCGATTTTTAAAAAAAATTGTGGTTGACGAGATAATGAATTTATTCCATACTTTACGGACGCACTGTATATATATTTTATTATCACTGTTCCTGGAAGTTTTCAACTTTTTTATCTTGAGTTTGCTCAAGGCTGATTTTCATATATAGGACCGTGCACCGACTGTGCGCCTACCATGCTGCGGCCGTCTACTTTTTCACAATAGGGCTAGATGGCCGCAACACGGTCGTAGCACAGTCCTTTATGTGTAAATGTAAATAAGGGTTCAAGTGCGTTTTATATGGAACATATAATTTTTTGATTTACAGTGAAAACGACACGGGAGGTGCACAGTCGATGCACAGTTCTATATATGAAAATCAGCCTTCACTCTACAGCTTGCTACAGGGCCTTGCACTCCTACCTGCCGGGTAATTATTTTAGCTGAGGATATCTGGTCGAATTCGGTAAGTGTACACTAATACTAATCTCGGTGGAACTCGTCATAGCTCCACGAGCTTTTAACATATTCTACTCTTTTAAAAAAAAATTAGCGAGTCTGCTAGCGCTCGAGACTGATGTGAAAACATATCCTATAATGACATCGGTCGTAAAAAAATTACAACAGCACGTTGTGTTCCAAGCGGTCACCCATCCAAGTACTAACTACGGCCAACGTTGCTTAACTTCAGTGATCGGACGAGAACTGGTATTTTCAACGTGCTATGGCCGTTACCTGTACCTACATTAACACATTCGCATTTATAATATTAGTTAGGATTCTTTAATAATACTTACTGGCAGCTTCGGAGTGGATTAATTCCCTGCACAAATTCGACACGAAAATCTAATGCCACCAGGAATATCATCAACATATGGACACAGCTTATTTACCTTATAATCTTGGGCCGACATCCTTTGTTTTGGGAAAGTCAATAACCACCTTTTTCAAATTTTAGAAGGGAGCTATGACTCAATATTGTTTTAAACGTCTGGGCATCTGAATAATACTTTTGACATTTCGTTTAATTTAAAATAATAATATGCTCTTTTATCGTCTAAAATCCGTTTTAAAATTATTTTAAATGGCAAAAGTGTATAAAAATCCGAAAATTCGGACTTTTTTAGGATGATAGCCTTGGCTTCGGACGAATTTGTCGTGGATTTTGAAGCGAAAATTCATTTTAAATTCAACCGTTCATTAAAAATAAGCTGAGCTATGGATCCAAATACACTGCGAATATAATATAATAAAAATAATACATTTGAAGCGACTAGAATCGGTTTACACATTCCGTCCCCACATCTCCGTCCCCACAGTTCCGTCCCCCAATTTCCATCGCATTTGCCGAGATTTCCCCTCATACCGCCGCCTAAGATGTTTACACATCAAAAAATATATTATTACACAGAAAGCGTGTCGCAAACTTTTCTGTTATTATTGTGTGGTTTTGAGCTTCTTTAAGTGCCCAAATTAGAATTATAAAAAAGCGTATATTTTAAACAAAACAAATTTTTATTTTCTAATACTTTAACAGGAACATAATGATAGAAGTGTCTAGGTACAGACCCCGGCCGTAAGCTTCAAACCCTGTGATATGCAACCAGCATCACCTCTTTGATTACATAATATTTCACTACGTTCTAGCAAGATTTCTACAATGCCTCGGTGGTGTAGAGGGCATAGTGCTTGCCTGTCATTCCTGTGCTACAGGTTCGATTCCCGTCGGTCGCGATAGGTGTTTTGTTTATAGTTTTTTATTAATTTGCCTTTTTTTCTTAATTTTGAGTTAGTTTCGGTTGGCACTTGGTTAGGCCTTGTTCATTGAGCCCCCGTAGCGAGCGAAGCGAGCGGAGGGCCATCCAAAGCCATAATAATACCCCGTGATAGGGTAAATGTGATGATGGTTGCATATCACAGTGTTTGAAGCTAAACGACCGGTGTCTGTACCTAGACGCTTGTCATAATGATTAGCGCAGACATCATGCTTCTGCAAAGTTAAATTAAGCATCTGCCTCAGGTAACTGGCAACAGCGCACGACCTTGCTGTCGTTTGGTAGTGTAATTTTCAATACTTGTTGGTGTTTTTGGGCAGAATAAAAGTAGAAAATATTAAATAAGTGTTTAAAAGTTCAGTGTGATTCTATTGAAATGAAGGGAACCCGAACTTCGTTATAAAAGCGTATAAAACATGTGTTTGTTTACATACGCTGCGCGCCGGCATTCCATCGTTGAGCCACAGCGTTGCCGGCGCGCGTATTCATAAGTTACCAACGAAACAAGCGCTCGCATAGGGCGACTGTAATATAAATGTTAGTCATAATACCCCTGTTTGGTTTCATTCTTCAAATATTTGATTTATACCTCATGCCTAGCCCTCCGCTCGCTTCGCTCGCTACGGGGCGTAACCAAAAAGAAACTAACCAAAACTAACCCAACGCATGAGAAACAATTACATTTATATTACAGTCATTTATCCGAGCGTCTGTTTTCGTCGGTAACTTATACATATGCCGCCTGCGCGCGCCGCGACGCCAGAAGTCAAGAATTCTTAAGTAAGCTGTAAATTAAACTTAAGAAATGGCAGATGACAGAAGATTACGAGAGATATGAGTAAAACGTCGTATAAGAAACACAAAAAATCCAAAAATTAATGGCTGTGTCCCAGATGCTCAGGCAACAAATCTCGTGATATAGTTAACAACCAATCTAAAAGGGATACCTACGCCATTGGAGATAGAATGGAGAATTTCACGGCAATGGACAGAAAGAATACAAAACTGTTCGAGAAGTACGAAAAACAAATAATTATAAACAGAGAATTAAGAGAAGAACTTCAGTTAATAAAAAAAGCATTGAATTCAAGGGAGCAACAGGATCTGAACAATAATATTGTTATACAGGGAGTGCATCGTAAAGAAAATGAGAAGGTGGAAGATATAGTTGAAAAAATAGGCACTAAATGTCGCCAACAACGCAGATAAAGTATATAGCTTGGGATAAGAAAAAATGTATGATTGCAAAGAAGTCAAAAGATATAACTACGGCAGTATTTGGGCCAAGCAATAACCCTACTCCAATTTATATAAATCAGAATCTGACAAAACAAAACCTGATACTTTTTAAAGCAGCTAAACAATTCAAAAAGGATAATGATTATAAATATGTCTGGATAAGCAATGGAAAAATATTGTTACGTCAATCTGATACCAGCAAAATAATTCTTATTGAAGATGAAAGTGATTTAAAAAACTGATACAAGAAAAAACATTAAAAATAAAGTATATGAATATCCAAAGGCTAAGAAATAAAATAGATGATCTGCAATGCGAAGATTATTTGGGAAAACGTGACATAATTGTGTTGGTAGAAACATGGTTGTATGCAAGTGAAACACCCCTCTATAACATTGAGGGATATTCTGCGGTTCATTGTTGTAGGGAGACTAGAGGTGGTGATGCAGCTCTATATATCAGAGATACCTTAAAATTTACCATAGCAAATGTTAGCGGCGCGGATAAACGATATAATTGGACATGTATATCTTTAGGTAATAATGATTTCCTGTTAAGTGCCATTTATAGGCCCCCCTTTCGCCAGAATGTTTTATTTCTAATGATCTAGAGTCTATATTAGTTAAACACTCAAAAAACATGTGATTATAGGTGATACTAATAATATTATGCTAGATAATAGTTAACCCCAAACCAAACAATGTAAAAATATTCTAACTATCAATGGATTTTCATTGTTAAATAATATAAATCCTATACATGCAACTAGAGTAACCGAATTAACAACTTCAATAATTGATCATGTTATATGTAGCAATGCAATAAAAAATAAATGTAAAGTAATTGTGGAAGATAATTCTTTATCCGGCCACAGAAAGATAACACTTAGCTTTAGATTAAATATGCAGCAACACAACAAAAAGACTTATTTTGAAAAGACTAAGATAAATGTGGAAAAATATAAAAAAATATTTTCTAACAGTGTAAGTGAACAAGAGGTTAATACATTCGAACAACTAATAATCTTGGTTGCTGAAGCCAAAAAGAAATCACAGACAACCCTTAAAATAAAATGTAAAGAAAACAATAACTGGGTTTCACCAGAATTGCTTAACTTGATAAAAGAAAGAAACTCTAACTATAAGAGCCATAAAAAAATCCGTTAAACATGGATTGCTTCTTAAGATTTAAGAAACTTAAAATAAATGCTTTTCAAATATAGGCAGGAATATTATCAATGAAGTTATAGATGAAAAAAATGCCCGGAACTACCAACCATTCTTTAATGAGGTCAATTGTCTAAGTAGTTTTTTCTTAAAGCCTGCCAATCACGTTGAAGTTAGTATTATTCTGGTCATCAACCGTTCTTGATATACTGAACCTTAAGGAAAGTATATTGGAAATCTTGGTAAAACTAATAAATGAAATTTTTGTTTCCGGTACGTTTCCCAATGAGCTTAAAGTGGCCAAGATCTGTCCTATACATAAAAATGGCTCAAAAAAGCTGCTTAATAATTACAGGCCGATTTCTCTTATAAGCGTATTTTCTAAGACCATAGAAAATATTATAAAAATGCAAATGTTAAATTATTTAGAAAAAATTATAACTTCCAACCCTTACCAGTATGGATTTCTCGAAGAGAGTAGCACTCTTATGTCCCACTGCTGATTTAATAAATTATATAACCGCTAACCTTGACAAAAAGAGAACGGTGCTGGGAGTGTTTGTAGATCTGACAAAGGCTTTCGATGTCGTTAATCATAACATGTTATTAAACAAGCTAGAAAAAATAGGGTATCGCGGTGTGATACTCTATCTTATTCGATCCTATTTGTTGAATCGAGAGCAATACGTGTATGTAGAAAATACACCAAGTACTGTGCTGAGAGTCGGCAGTGGGGTTCCTCAGGGCTCTGTTCTGTGACCCCTATTTTATTCCCTATATGTGCTTAGTTTGAGCTTGGCTAATTTGAATGCTCGTTATTTCACCTTTGCCGACGATACGGTCTTGCTGTATAGCAGTGAGAATGATTTTGACCAGTGGACTGATGCAATCATTGAATACCTTTAAGTTATTGGATAATAATTTAAAAATTAATTTAGACAAAACTAAACTTATGTTATTTAAACAAAAAAATAAATATGTACCGAATATATCTGTAAGACTGAATAATATAGAGCTAGAAAAGGTTGGTAATATTAAGTATTTAGGGCTCGTCCTTGATGAAAGCTTAAGCTGGAATGCCCATGTTGACTATATAACCAGTAAAATTATACCATTAACTGGTGCCTTACACAAATGCAAATATTTTTTGACTACAAAAATGTCGAATATCAAATCTTTAACTCCTATTTTCTTTCTGTGATTTTCTTACGGTTTTTGATACAATTAAGATACTACAGAACAGGATTTTGAGGATACTGTTCAACTTGGATTGGTTCACTCATAGCGACATAATATATTCCACCTTAAAATTACATCAAATTAATATTATCCTAAAAATTGAACAATCAAAATTTATGTTTAAAGCAACAAACAATAAGTTAAAGAGTAGTTCTACTATAACGTATATAAGTCAGCTTCACACGCATGAAACAAGAAGCTTAATCAGTAATAATATTTATCTAGGAAACGTTAGAACCAGCGTTGCATTAAAAAGTTCTTTTTCTGAGGCTACAAAAACATTCAACAGCCTGCCTCAGGCAGTAAAAGACGTAAGATCGTACTAAATTGTAAATTGTTTAGCGTTATATTGTTTATCGGTGTTATATTGTTTAGTGGTTGAACCGATTCACCGATTGCTTGAATAATTCTTCAACGACATATTTTTGTCTTGGTTGTTGGGCGTTTCTTAAAACAGTGTTTCCAGAAGAAACATCCATAGGTTCATGCTGTTGCGTTCTCATAATTGAGGATGTTCGCTTGTCATTGACATGATTTGAATTATTAAAATAATTTGGTTGAGGTCTAAAATTATTTTGAGTTTGTCTTTGCATAGAATTTGCAAAATTTGGTCTTGGTTGAAATTGTTGATTAATTGACCTATTTTGAGTAAAGCTTGGATTATTAGAAGTCCATCTATTAAATCCTAAAAATTGCGGTCTGTTTGCAAAAGTATTATTTCTAGGAATAAATTGTGAACTATGTAAACTTGATTGTGAATTACGTACCACGTTTGTTGGAATATTATCGGAATAATACGTTCGATTAATATTTAGCGCTTTTTGTACATTAGAAGGCATGAATATGGTTTTTGTATTTAAATTTCCGCGATTTTTAAAATATAAGAAGTTCTCTTCTTCTTGAGCGAAACACATCGCTTCTTCGAGTGACGTTGGATTTTTTAAACGTACTACTAATTGCATATGATAACTAAGTCCATTTATAAATGTTTTTAGGATTAAATTACCATACTCGCTTATCTTTAATAGTTTAAGTTGTCTGGTGTCGTTAGACATATTTACTTTTGAGAATAACAAACTTCTCGCATCTTGTAATCTAATACCAAATTGTTGCGGCGTTTCATTTTTTTCCGGCTTTAACGTAATAATATCTTGTATTACACAATCGAATGATCTTTTATCGGAAAATGTATTAATTATGGCTTCTTTAACTGAATCCCAAGTTTGTAATTCTATTCTAGAAGCTATTAGATCTGCAGCTCTACCAACTAGTTTATTTAAGATTGTATCGAATAAACAAACATTTATTTGTGCAGCAGGATTAGCTACTTTATGTTTATTAATGAAATTGTCACACGCATTAATAAAACGATTTATCTGTTTTTGATTTCCATCGAATAAAGGTATGTTTTCAATAAAAGGATATTAAAGTAATGATGCACTTACAACAATCGAAGTACGACGATTTTCATTCTTAACTGCTAGGCCCAAAAGGAGGAGCGATGCTTGTATCTTCCCTGGATTAACGTATGAGCCTCAGGACGATGCTTGTTCCCAATTCTTGCACCAGTCGCACCAAGAGGACGTTGAGCGATGTTTGTCTCTTCTTCCCTGGTCTGGTTACTTGATTTACTTATGAGGCTCGGGACGATGCTTGTTCCCAAGTTCTCGCACCAATAGGACGTTGAGCGATGTTCGTCTCTTCTTCCCTGGTCAGGTTGAATTGCCTTGCACCAACTTGATGACAAATTTCGGAATTGACACAAATCGTTAAAACGAACACAGATCGGTTGTGCGCGATGCACAGAAAATCTGCTTGACAAATCCTACCGACTGCGCCAGTTACTATCTCGTAGACGAGAAGAACGTTTTTAAAAATTTTATTTTTTACAAGAAGGTTACAAGTACAACTGATTAACATAGGCGTTTCACTTATATTTATATACTAATAAATGCTTATGTTGCATGAGAATAAAGATATGGAAATCTAGGAAGGCTGACGTAATCTGCAGAATTGCAGTTTCTATGGGAATGTAACTGCGAATCAAAATGATATCAAGGTGCTGATCAAATCTGACATAATGGATATATCTGGATAACGATCGACTTTTACGAAAAACAACCAGCAAAAACAATGTTTTTGAGACTTACACCTTTATTGTAGAATCCGAACTGTTTATTGTCAAACGAAATGTTTTGCACTTTCTTATCTTCCACATAACCACAACTTGGAAAATACTCCCCACCAAACCGAAAATTTCGTATATCTAGATAATTACTAAATAACTAAGATAAGAATATGCAAATCGTTTCGCGCTAAGTTAAACAGATCAAATTATTAAAATGGATGGAATGCTATTCGACATGCTACATGAAATTTATCTAGAATTTTTAGAAGAATTCGAAAAATCGGAAAATATGTCCCGCTCTTTTGAGACCTTCTATATTGAAATATATTTCAATAATATTGTCAAACTAAAATCGACATGGCTAAATGATGAAATGGTTGTAACACTAATAAGAAAATTAGAAACATGTTGTTTCTATAAAATGTGTATACATATGAAGGGTACAGGGGAAAAACGATCTAAGCACCATTTCCATAGGAAACTTTTTCTATTATTGATTTCACAGAAAATTTTATTCTTGATAAAAGTTGGTGTGTGGAAAAAAACTAATTTTGACAATGCTAAATTAAGGATAAGTTTGGAAAAAATGGTATTTGACTTTTATTTTTATCTTAATAGGAGCTTTATTTTTTCTGTAGAAGCTTTTTCGATATTCCAAATTTTTTGTTTTTTTTAACCAAAATTTTTGTATTTTTTAAGTACCTCGTATAACTTATCCTTAATTTAACATTGTCAAAATGAGTTTTTTTTCCAAGCTCCAACTTTTATCAAGAATAAAATTTCCTGTGAAATCAAAACTTTCCTATGGAAATGGCGCTTAGATCGTTTTCCCCCTGTAACCTTCATATATATTTTAGTTAGTTTGGGTTTGTTCAATCAGCTTTCATTTAGTTTTAATTTATTTTAGTGAACCCGTTTCCGATACATTATAACCAATTTTAATGTTTTTGGTTAGTTTTAGTTAGCCGCCAAAATTCGGTCGTTCAATCAACTATCGATTACTTTCGGTTCCGATACGTTATTACCAATTTTAGGGTTTAGGATAGTCGCCAAAATTGAATTAATCTGGGTTAGTTTTAACTTACTTAATATTGTTTTTTAACTATTCCGATACGTTTTAGCCCGTTTTGGTACTTTTAGTTACTTTTGGTTTGTTTTGGTTAGTCTTTCAATTAAATTTTGGTTACTTTCAATTAGTGTCAATTTATTTTAGTTATTGAATTAATTCAAGTTAGTCGTCAAAATTCGGTTAATTTTGGTTAGTTTCATCTTATTTTAATATTTTTAATCTGTTACGATACGTTTTAGCCCTTTTTGGGGCTATTGGTTAGTTTTGGTTAGTCGTTCAATCGACTTTCGGTTAGTTTCAGTTAGTTTTAATTTAGCTTAGTAATTTGAATCGGTTCCGAAACGTTATAACCTATTTAAATGTTTTTAATCAATTTAGGTTAGTCGCCAACATTCAGTTAATTTTGGGTTAGTTTCAACTTACTTTAATAATCTTAATCTGTTACGATACGTGTTAGCCCTTTTGGTGCTTTTGGTTAGTCGTTCAATCGACTTTCGGTTATTTTCAGTTAGTTTTAGTTTATTTTAATCATTTGAACCGGTTCCGATACGTTATAACCAATTTTAAAGTTTTTGATTACTTTCGGTTAGTCGCCAAAATTTGGCTAACTTGGGTTAGTTTTAACTTACTTTAGTATTTTTAATCTGTTCCGATACGTATTAGACCGTTTTGGTACTTTTACTTACTTTTGGTTAGTCATTCAGTCAACTTTCGGTAACTTTCACTTAATTCCAATTTATTTTAGTCATTTGACCCAGTTCCGATACGTTATAATTAATTTAAATGTGTTTGATTAATTTTAGTTAGTCCTCAAAATTCGGTTAGTTTCAACTTACTTTCGTTCAATCAACTTTCGGTTAATTTCAGTTAGTTTTAATTTATTTTAGTCATTGGAACCGGTTCCGATACGTTATAACCAATTTTAATGTCTTTGGTGACTTGCCAATATTCGGTATTCAGTTAATTTGGATTTGGTTTAAGTTACTTTAACATTTTTAATCTGTTCCGATACGTTTTAGTCCGTTTTGGTGCTATTAGTTACTTTTGGTTTGTCATTCAATCAACTTTCGGTTACTTTCAGTTAGTTCCAATTTATTTTAGTCATTTGGATCGGTTCCTTATAAGCAAATTTAATGTTTTTGGTTAGTCGCTTAAATTCGTTTCGTTTTGATTAGTTTTAACTTACTTTAATTTTTGTAACCTATTACGATAGGTACGTTTTAGCCTGTTTTGGAGCTTATGATTACTTTTGGCTAGCTTTGGTTATTCTTTCAATTAACTTTCGGTTAGTTTCAGTTGGTTCCAATTTATTTTAGTCATTTGAACCGATTCCGATACCTTATGATCAAATTTAAGTTTAAATAAACAAACTAACTAACTGCACAACTTTGCCGTCCTTTTCCCATTTTAACACATAAACATTAACTTATTTATATAACATACAAACAAAACAACATATACACATAACGATAGTCTATTTATTCAAACAACGAATCTTTTCCTATTTTAATTCCTATGAAAATTTATTGCACTCCGACCCAGGTAAGCGCGTATGATTGGCATCGAGTTCCAACTGCGTAGTGTCATCGCTTCAGTGAGCTTCACGGAGGAAATTTGATTCCGTACCCCGAGTGTCGCGGCTATAGCTTCTTTAGGCTATGATATTGATTCTTAGAGAAGGAAAGAGAGGAGAGACGTGAGCAATGGCGAAAGTAAGACAGAATACCCACATTTCTTGGTATTTTGGTGCCAAGCAAGGCAATTGTTTCATGTTTTAAATGGTCATAAATGAATAAAAAACTATCAGATGATAAAAAACCCGATGACGTCTGCGATTGCTTTTTTAAAATTTTCATTCATATTTACCTCGTGTCATACCGCCATGTTCACTCTGGCAATTACTTGCTTCATTTCTCCTTATCTAACGTGTTTATTACAGCGTGACAGGTACTTTAAGCGGCGTTCGGTAATGTCACCTATTTCCTCAATTTGCATTGACTTTTTGGACAGGCAGGTGATTTAATCTTGCCAGTTATATATTCAGATCACCTGGCTGTCAATTTTTTTTATCTTCTTTTTAGAGATGCGTCAACGTAGTAGGAATGTGCATTTCATAGGAATGGGCATTTAGTAGGAATGTATAAAAATGTACTCACTCGACTTAAATCGACAAATCATTTGACGCGAAAGATCGGATTTCATAGTAACAGATTGTCGCTATTTAAATAAAAACCGCGAACGCGCTCGGTCGCAGAAAAAAATGCCTGCACTAGCAACATTTCGCATTTAAATTGTCAATATACATATATTACTTCACAAAAACGTAATTGTGACGTAACAATATTAGTATTTTATTCGTTAGTAATTGGCCTGTTTATTGGAGCGTAATCTCTTTATTGTTTTCATTTTCGAGCTAAAATTAATTCGATATCGATAGTGATTGCCATTAAAATTATCGTCTCCAAATGAGAAACATTTTTCACTCAAATAAAATCATTCAATTATGAGACTTTCTAGTGATGTTGAACTATCGATATAGTTATATTTTAATATCTTCAATCTTATTTAACTGTTCAGTCATATTCACTACCCAAGAAAAATGTGTTGAACTAAGAACGCACCTAAACCTAAAAGTCTAATTCATCTAAAATTTGCAAACTAAACAGCTCGTCGAAAAAAACGACGCACCTAGTTTTTTGGACAATATTTGAAAGCTCGTTATTGGAAACCTACTCAACCGATTTAAAAGAATTGTGGAAATTCTGAATACATAGTTGATTCTTATGTCTAATTTTTGGAATAAGATATTTTGCACCTAACATATACTACAGGGTGTTAAAGAAAAATATTTTTTTTACAAAATTTCAAGTTATCTCCATTTATGGGGTAGTTGAGATTAATAGTCGTAATACTTCTCTTTACTTACAGTTAGGTAATACCTCGGGACGTTTTTGAGATTTTGTGGATATCTATCTCACTACGATTATATGGCAATTTTTCGAAAATTGTCGTTATTTCCCAGTTTAGTCCCAATAATGAGCAAACCACGGAAGGGATCGACGAATTGTGAATACGGCGTCTTACGGTAGATCATATGCTACCAGTTTATGTACGCTACGTGATCAATTAAACCAGAAAGTTCAAATTAAGGGATATGTTTTACACAAAATCATTTTTTTTTATTTTTCAGAATGAAAATTTAAACCAAAGAAAATTATACTTGTACACTTAAAATGCCACCTTAATACCAAGGATTATTAAGAATGGGGTATTTTTTTGATAAGGTTTTTGATTTTTGGCGATAAATCAGTCAGTTGTCAAAATATGGTAAAATAAGGATATGTTAACAGAGAAAACGAAAAAAATGTAGCTTATATGAAATCTTCTTTTGTTATAAAATTTTGTTATGATTACTTCTTTGTCATATTATTAATATCAAACAGTATATATTATTTTCTTCATCTTTAAACAACAAAAAAAAACACTAAAAATGTTATTATTTAAAACAGGATATAAGGATTAAAGCGATACATAGGGCATGTGGAATCTACTTATATAATTATTGCACTTTTTGTTTTTATTTTTCCAATGTTATATTTTGGGATTTAGCTTGTCTTTAATATTTGCATAATTATTTAGGTTAGAAAATAATTTTTAATTTTTTAGATTACAGTAATGAGTTGGAGGAGTATGGCGGGCTGGTTGCGAGGGTGGTCACTGAGGTATTTGACGGTTTAAATAAATTAAATATTGTACCTACATTTGCACATTCGTAGTCTACAAAAAAATTTTGATGAATTATTAATATATTTAAAATAGAATTGGAGAGAATTGATGTGTTAGTGTTGTCTGAAACTTTTTATCTTGAAAATATCGAAAGATTTTGTTTACCTGACTTTGATCTATTTTATAATGAATCAAAATTTAACAAAAATGATGGGGTAGTTATTTACATTAGAAAATACTTAAGCCTTAGATATTGTCACATATACGCTCCTACCGCTTGTTGCCTATGGATCTGACTTCGTTGCAGTAGTTGCGCTGTGCTCTTTCAGAAGACGGAGCTCAGATATAGGTAGTTGGGAGAGATGGATATAAACACTCGGTGTAAAAAAGGCTTGGTTTATTAACTTCAGGTTGAGTATAGAAGGTTGTAAGTATTACCAAAATATTCGGGAATGCATATCTCGTAAGTCCCCTGGGATATTCCTCGCGAAAATGTTAACCACGAACAGCAGCGAGAGAGAGGGAGAGCTAGCCTGAAGGGCTGTTACAATTAGATTGACGGGCGGATAGATTATTTGGTCTGGCTGAATATTTAGTTACGTACTTTACTTTTTATATGTAGTTAATTTAAATAGCACTTTGCCTTATGGCGTTATTAATTTTCACTGATTCACTTTTAAGGCGTACCTGATCAGAGGGGCTTTTCCCTTTCGGTAATTCGCACTGATAGGTCTTTTTAAAAGTGAGAGCTTTGATCTACCAGAGGGGCTTTTCCCTTTCGGTAATTCGCACTGGAGATCAAAGTCTGTCGGTATGGGCTGCTGCACAGCTTTTTATACCAAACTTTGACCTCTAATTCGAGTATTGTTTTGTATTGTCAACAAGGTTAATCATAACAGTTTATACTTTAATTAACAACAATTTATAATTGCGATTCAATGTTAAGTTCGAACTTTCCTACTGTATGATTTTATGTTAGTTGACAATATGACATAGTCAGGTTCACAGAATTTAATATTATCAGATATACATTTAATATAAATGATACTTATTTTGGCATAACAGGCATATATAGATCCCCTGCAACTTGCAACAAACATAAACATATTTTTACAAGACATGGAAACTATATTTTTACGACTGAATTTATACAAAAATGAAATAATTGTAGGAGATTTGAACATAGATATTTTGGATCAAACTGATCTGAATGTTACACAATACTTAAACGTTATGGCACAGGGTGGATTTTTTCAGTGTATAAATGAACCTACTAGGGTGACATTGATCTCTTCTACTTGCATTGATCACATATTTTTAAAAGTTGAAAATATAAACGCTAGAAAGGACGAAATAAAGTCTTTAGTATTGCGAAGCGCAATGACCGATCATTATTTTACCTTATTGTCTATAAATAATTTTAATAAATTTAGAACAACTTCCCAAATACATATAAATAAAAAAAAATTCAATTATATTAATTTAAATAGGGACCTAGAGAAGGAAACATTGGATGAAATCATAAGTATTAATCATAATGCTGATGAAGCCTACATGAAATTTATAAAGAAATTAAATAAATATATAGATAAAAACACAACAATTATAAAACTTACAAGCAAGAATCATAAAAGAAAGATTACTCAAGAAATCATACATTTAATAAACCAAAGAGATTCAATGAAAAAAAATCTTATATATAATTATCAGCATAATGAGGAAGAAATCATTAATTATAAACGTTTTAGAAATTTTATAAATAATATGATCAAAACAGCAAATAATAACTATTTTAAGTCAAAAGTTAATGAGTCAAAAGTTATTATAAACAAAACTGAAACATTATTAATGAGGCCACTAATACACAAAAAAAAAAGAAAAAGCGATTAATTATAAATTGGAAATAAACAACTTCTTTATTACTAAGGAAAATGAAATAAGTGAAGCATCTAATAACTTCTTTATTAACATAGGAAGATCTATCAGAACAATATTGGCACAATTATAAACTTCAGACATACAAATAATAACAAAAATGCAAACTCTTTCTTTCTAAGCCCCGTGACAAAAGCTGAATTGATTAAACACATAAATTCCTTAAAAAACCATTCTGCACCGGGAAAAGACAAAATTACTTCAGTCTTGATTAAAAACATTCACACAAATGTTTTAAAGCCTCTATTATATTTAATTAATTTGTCCTTCAGCACTTTTGTTGATCCATCTGAATGGAAAACATCAATTGTAACTCCTGTTTTTAAATCTGGCAACAAGACGGAAATAAACAATTACAGACCGATATCTGTAATAAATAGTTTTGCCAAAATCTTTGAAAAGTGTTTGAAGGAAAAAATTGTAAAATTTATGGTATCTAAAAACTTACTTTACAACAAACAGTTTGGTTTTATAGAAAATAAAAACACCGAGGATGCCGTTTTTGAACTTGTAAATAATGTTAAAACAAATCTGCAAAACAAAAAGAAAAACTTGGCTGTATTTATAGACTAGATTTATAGACTTAGCTAAGCTTTTGATACCGTATCTCATAATATACTCTTTGATAGACTTGAAGAGATAGGAATCAGGGAAGGACCATTGAATTTGCTAAAAAGCTATCTTTCAAATCGAAGTCAATACGTTAAAATAAATAACACTTTTAGTGAAACACAATATATCAATGCAGGAGTACCCCAGGGCACTGTGCTGGGACCCATTCTCTTCCTGATGTACATAAATAACATCGGAAATATTCTTCAACAATGCAGCATTGTGTCAGAAGAAGGTAAAGTATTTGGGAATCTTCTTGGATCAGTATCTCAGGTGGGATGACCACATAGCATTTCTCAATAAAAAAAATTAGAAAAATATTTTGTAAATTTTATCAACTTAGAGATATCCTTAATACAAAGATGCTTACTATTCTCTACCTTTCCTTGGTTGAATCTAATTTGAGATATTGTATTATTATATGGAGAAGCGCGTACAGTAACATATTTAAAAAAAATAATAATATGCCAAAATTCTATATTAAAAATTATTTATAAAAAAAACCTTTAGATATCCCTCAGAGGACCTGTATAAAGGTTGTAATGTATTAAAGCTCAGAAATCTATATGTACACTGTGCAATAAACTATATAATAAAAAATAGTAAGACTCTAAACTAATTTATTTTATACTACTAGATCTGCTAACCAGGGAAACCTGTCTCTGCCATATATGCAAAAATCAATATGTCAAAGATTTATTACATGCTATGGACCTGTACTTTTTAATAAACTTCCCATAAACATTAATGTCTTATCACTAACAAGTAAAAACTTTAAAAAATTCCTCCCTACTACATTAAAGTCTTAATCACTAACAAGTAAAAACTTTAAAAAATTCCTACTCACTAACCAAAATTACTTTGATAACATGTTTTAAACTTACTCATAAATAAAAAAAATAAATATAAAAAATTACCTCTTTAAATATTTTTATTACATTTAAAAAAACGGAAATCCGTAGCCCCCTGCTACTCCTGTCTGTCATGCGCCTGCATCTCTGTAAGGCCCATCTGATGGACCTGGGGAGTGTAGTGGCACGCAAGATTTGTTTACATATCTTAGGCCTATTGCACTCTTAGGAAATTATGGTTTGGTTTATGCAAGTATATTATACTTAGAGTGAAAATGTAATTGTATATAAACTCTTAAAAATAAAGTTTTTAAGTTTGATAGTTCTTCATATAACGTTACCATAAATATACAAACGAGTTTTTGTCTCTTATAACCATTCAAACTACACTCAAAATTACCTTCGAATATACAGGGTGATTGAAAAAGTAAAATTGTATAAAAATAATTATTTTTTTAACGCAGGATCCTATCTAAGTACCCATCATTTCAATTCTTAGTTATTCTACGGACCATTTTAATAATATTCGTGGCAGCATAGAATACTCTGTACAGGGTGTTCCATGATAAATGTTGTGTAGATTTTTCTTAAAACTTCGTGGACAACTCTAGCCTTGTGCAGACAAGCATTACCATCTACAAGTTATTACTGTGTGGAAGGAATATATCATCGTTTGCCCTGTGGCTTAAATTAAAGAAGTACTTTTTTTAATCAGCTATGACAATGATTAGCGGACGCGTGCGGGATATAGACATGCAATCTTCTACAAGATGCATGCCCTTAATAAAGACAAACAAAATTAAAACAACAACTTTTATAGAGTTCACCTACATTTATTATTATGTAACCTTTTGAACTAACGGCAATAGGTGCATAACGACAGAAAAAAAGTAATTTACGGTACATGTCCAGAAATATTTAATATTTTGTGGGCCCACCACCGACACGTATAATGTCCGCTACCCTCCTTGGCATACTATTCACCAAGGCAACAATAAAGGCTGGGGAATAGCCTCCCATTCTAATCTCACTGGATTTGCTGTATCATCCAGATTATTAAGTTCATACTCACCTGCATTTATCCTAAGTTTCTATCTACTCCATACATGCTCTATTACACTCATATCGGGAGATGTAGCAGGCCACTCCATTCGTTCGATGTTATTCTCTCCTTGAATAACTCTGGCCCTGTGCGGACGAGCATTATCATCTACCAGGATAAAGTCATTTCCGAAGTTTTGAGCGAAAGGAATAACAATCTCATTCAAGCACATGCCTCTATATCTATTCGCATTCGTACTTCCTCCAAGCAAAACAACCAACTCAGTCTTACCGTTCTACATAACACTGCCCCATACAGTTTTATTACACCACCTCCAAATGCTACTCTTGCTTCCATATTTTCTTTTACATATCTACTATTCCGTTCTCTACAAACCAAAATTCACCCATCACTAGCATGCAAGTTAAATCTACATTCATCTGTAAACATGCACCTATTCCATTTTGCTATTTCCCAATTTACATGTTCTTGTGCCCATCTCCTTCTAGCAGCTCGGTGAACAGGCAGTAAAAGAGGGCAGGCCGCTTTTCTTCTAGCGTGAAAGCCATATTCATGCAACGTTCTGCGAAAGGTTGATGTCGAAATGTTGACACCTGTGACTTTCCGAAATGCCCGGTTATCTGAGTCGCATTAACTGTAGGACAGCGGCGGACAGACATTCATATATGGCGATTTTGACGTAAATTTGTTGCTCTGTTACGATCGCCGCTCCATCTATTACGGTAAGCCGGGGTTCCGTGGATCCCATATCGGCCAATTGCTCTACGCATAGCTGATTCCCTAGAATTTATTATGTCAACTATATTTCGGTAGGATATCCCACGCTGACGCAGTCTACCGATGTAATTTTACATAATTTATAGACATGAGTTACTGAAATAGTGAAATACACTTACCTTACAATGTTTGTCAATTCGCGTTCTCTAAAACGAGGAATTGTTGATAAAAAACAATTTTTCGCGAGGTTAATCCAGCGTAAACGGTTTAGGTTTTGAGCATAATCTAACGTTTTTGCGACATAATCTAAAGTAGGGGAAATAATGATGACGTCATCGTTAGGTTAGCATAATCCGGTCTGGAGCAGGTTTTGCTTGAGTTATGTCATTTGCATCAGACAAAAACTAGCGTTTTTGCCAACAAAACTCCAGTGTATCGTACATTTATGTTGGTGGGGATAAGTATGTATTTATACGTATATGACGTATAAAGGTTAATTCATCATAAATTAGCATAATCTATACCCAATTCGCGAAATATCCCTTTGGAAGTGCGAATTTCGCTTATGTGATAGTGACAGTACAAACATACCAAGAAGTAATAATATACCTTACCTTAGAAACGCAGCTTACGCAGGAGCAGCCAACTACGGTATATAAGGCTAACATTTTTAAATCGCAAGCATGTTTGAAAATAAATAAACAACAATTATTATAAACAAAGATAATTTGTCTACAATTTTCGGCGAGGTGCGGGTGTAAATACTCATAGTCTGCACAACATTTATAACACCCTGTACAGGATATTCTATGCTGCCACGAATATTATTAAAATGGTCCGTAGAATAGCTAAAATTGAAATGATATGAATGATTCAATCACCCTGTAAATTCGAAAGTAATTTCGAGTGTAATTTGAACGGTTGTAAGAGACAAAAACTCGTTTGTATATTTATGGTAACGTTGTATGAAGAAATATCCTTATTTTACCATATTTTGACAACTGACTGATTTATCTCCAAAAATCAAAAACCGTTTCGAGAATATACCCCATTCGTAAATCCATGGTTGAATTTTTATGTTGAATTTTGATAAAAAAAAATATTATTTTGTGTAAAACATATCCCTTAATTTGAACTTTCTGGTTTAATGGATCACGTAACATACATAAGCTGGTAGCCTATGACCTACCGTAAGACGCCGTGTTCACCATTCGTCGGTACCTTCCGTAGTTTCCTCATTATTGGGACCAAACTGGAAAATAACGACAATTTTCGAAAAATTGCCATATAATCGTAGTTAGCTAAGATATCCACAAAATCTCAAAAAAGGCCTGAGGTCCTAACAAGTACAGAGAGGTATTACGACTATGAATCTCAACTACCCCATAAATGGGGATAAGTTTTGTAAAAAGAAATCTCTTTCTTTAACACCCTATAGTATATGTTTGGTGCAAAATATCTTATTCCAAAAAGTAGTCATAAGAGTCAGGGAATCAGCTATTCAGAATTTCCAAAGTTTTTTAAAATCGGTTGAGTAGTTTTCCAATAACGAGCTTTCAAATATTGTCCAAAAAGCTAGGTGCGCCATTTTTTTTTGACGAGCAGTTAATATAAATAAATACCAGGACCAGTTGGCTAGTGTCCTTGTCTTAAAGCTAATTGTTAGCGTAACTATGGCAATCAGAGGGCGTAACCATAGTGATGCATGTAAGAGGACGGAAGAACAGTGGCGAATTGCTCCAGTTTTTTTTATTTAATAAATAGACAAACTAGCTTTAGTTGGTTCGTTTTTTATTTTATCTGGATTTAGCTGAAATAAAAGAAAAAAAGATCGTTCTGGCCACGTCACGTGGAAACAAGCCAGACATTGCCGTGTATTTTTTTTAATTCATAATTAGCTAATAAATTAATTTACAACATACTCGTATACTGAAATAAGCCGAAGGTCGAAAATTTGGCGTACGTAGACGTTAGTGGTTGACCGCCCAAATCTATGAGCAGATATGAAGACATTTTTACAGAAAAATTGCTATTTTTAGTTGCCCTAAAGTGTTATATACCCATTGTTGCTGTTTCTTTGTTTTTATTGTTTACGATGATTAAAGTTCCTTTTTCTGCTATTGTGTAGAACATTTTTAATAAATAAAGACAAATAGTTACTATAAAATATGAAATCGTCTTTCAGTTATTATAATTTGACATCTGCTGGTGGTTTAATTGAGAAAATTATCAGGATCTCATTTTTATACCACAAATTTTAGGAAACATTTTTCAAAATACCTCTTAATTCGCATTTTACATGGGAGTCTACCATACAAGGACCTTCAAAAAAGTTTAATACTAGTTTGCTGTAAAATGAATAGGGGAGATAATATTAGGAGGTATTAAAATTTGCATGGACGGTTTTCCGATGAAACACCCGATATAATATCCTATACCTAAGTGTAACCGTTTTTGACATATTTTCAATTTTAGGTCAAAAATTACGTTTGCAGGTTTAAATATAACTATCAATTTCTCCTATTGAAATCCTTTATCATTTAATTGGAGTTGGCTTCCTTGTAAAAGGGGATCTACTTTAGTGGTCTGACAGCGTGATCAAAAACTAACATTAAAAATTGTAATGAAAAAATCGTTGTCATTTTTTTCAAATGGAAATCCACCATTTTTAGAATTTTATCTATTAGCGTTAAAAATAAGACGACTTTGTATAAAGTTGTCTATTCGAAAAACTTGATCTAGAAGATACAACAGATATTTCCTTTGCAGCGTGTATGGTAACTTATAGTGTTAAATTACCCACCGCATAGACAGCCTCCTATTTTTAGACCAGCTAGCGATACGCCCGTGACAGTTTGTGTTAGAAGGATTGATGTGCACGTGGCAAACATTTTGATCTGCTGATACACTGCACCTGATTACGTTATAATTTACAAATTATAAATATCGCATTTTCTCTGGCCAACCATTGGCCAGCGTTTTACGTTTCTAGACACATTATAGGAGGTTACCTATGCGGTGAGGATTTTAGCACTATAGGTTACTATACACGATGCAAAAGAACTTGTATCTGCTAGAATAGCTGCGCCCGACGAAAGGTTAATAACTTAATCGTCCCGGCTGGGCTGGGCTAATAAGTATGTGTATTGTCAGACGAGAAGAAATATGTCATTTCTGTAGTGCTCGATGGTTTTTTTTTTCGCCACGCCTCGCTGTCATGGCCAACTAATAACAAAACTTAAAAGCTGTATAGCATTTTTACAATAGACAAATGTTAAATTGCCAATATTTCAAAAACTGCAACTTTTTCGAATAGACAACCTTATACACAATCGTCCTTATTTTTAATGCTAAATAAGATAAAGTTATAAAAATAGGGGATTTCCATTTGAAAAAAATTACTTAACGATTTTTCATTTGAATTTTAATATTAGTTTTTGATTTGGTTTTTGTTCACCCTGTATTTATTATAACCATGCCAACACAGACTACTAAAGTAGATCCCCTTCTAAAAGAAAACCAACTCCAATTAAATAATAAAGGCTTTGAATAGGGGAAATTGCTAGTTATTTAGACCTGCATACGTCATTTTTAACATCAAATTCAAAATATGTCACAAACGGTTAAACTTAGGTGGTATAGGATAGGACATTTTATAAAATATATCTAGAATTTCCCGACGAATTCAAAAATGTCTTAACATACAGGGTATTCTATTTAAAATAAGAAAGTTGATACATGTCCATGAAAATACGAACACCCTGTATATATAAAAATATAATATTTTTAAAATTTAATAATATTCAAATAACTTTTGCATTAAACTTTTTTTGGAACACTCCATAGATGAGATGTCATCCCATAATAAACGGGCCACTCTTTACATGAAACCGGTTTGTACTCTCCTTCGTTTTGCAATACCTACTCGCCTGCGACTCAGACGGCAAACTCCTGACGTTTATATATTGGCCAGAAAACGACAGAATATGTAACGTTACAATTTTCGAGTTGGTTTAAATGATAGTTACCCTCATCTAAGCTTGCAAATTGCAACTTTCATACACGTATAGATTTGTTATATTCAATAAAACCCACTTATTGTTCGTTTGTAAACGTATAGCGTACACATCAACATCAACTTCAAACTGATGTTCTTTAGCTATCGTTGCCACAGATTAACCTATGTGCTATCAATCCAACGTCCAGCGTAGCGAAACAAAGTTTTGCTTCACCGCTCATTATTTATGTAAATTATAAACTCGCATTTAATTAGAATTCAATTACGGCTCGACTTTATGTATAAGCAAACTTATTTCATTTTAAATAGTTGCATAATACATTCCAATACATTCCAAACTTCGTCCAATTTTTTACCTTTTATAAACAATGGAAATACCATAAAAGAAGATATTAGAGTTCGGCTCAAAAAAGAATAAGAACAGATATAAATTTCATTCCAGTACATATTTTCGATATACATCAGGTGCTCTAATTAGTTTTTGCTTGGCCTCGTTTTATTATAATTGTGAAAATATACTTTTATTCGACGATACAAACTAATTCCTTCCAAGATCTTGAATAATTCAAAGGAAAACTTCTTTATTTTAGGGTTTAATAAGAGGGTTATTTAATACCGCCATTTATCCCCCTTAGCCATCTGAATAAGTAATAAAAAGGTATTAATGACGTCAAAACTTGCTTTAAAGATTCAAGCGGAAAACTAGGTTTTATCAGGTGCGGATTAGGGAATACTTAACTTGTAGAAAACATCATAATATACACATATTCCTCTTCACCAACACGATTCCAACAGTTTGTTTTTCGCCAGTTTGTCACTACATAATCAAACTACTCCAATGGCAGGCTCATCTCATTGAGAGTTTCAATATTGTTTATTTATACCGGGTGTTGCAGCGGAAAACCGTCCATAGCAAATCCCATGCAAATTTTAATACCTCCTAATATTATCTTAATCTCCCCTATTCATTTTAGAGCAAACTCGTATTAGACTTTTTGAAGGTCCTTGTATGGTAGACTCCCATGTAAAATATGAATAATTTTCATTTAGCGAATTAAGAGGTATTTTGAAAAATGTTAAGTAAAATTTGTGGTACAAAAATGCGATCCAGATAATTTTCTCGATTAAACCACCATCAGATGTCAAATTATAATAACTAATAAACAATTTCATATTTTATAGTAACTATTTGTCTTTATTAATAAAAATGTTCTACACAATAGCAGAAAAAGGAACTTTAATCATCCTAAACAATAAAAACAAAGAAACAGCAACAATAATTAAATACAACTTGCTTATTCTACTGAATCAGGGGTTCAAATAATCCCCCATTTACTGCTAAACAGTGCCCTAGACGGTCATAAAATTCCATTCTTGAGTCGCTAAGCTGTTGAGGGGAAATTTGTGCACAAACCGCAGAAATCATATTTTTTAATTGTTCCAAGTCTTGGTAACGGGTTTCTTTGTAAATGCGACTTATCAGTCAGATGTCCCCACAAGCAGAAGTCGTTCATAGAAAGATCGGGCGATCTGGCTGGCCAACCAATGGTGTGATTTGGTCCGATTATGTGCCCATTGAAGGCGTTCTGCAGGCATTCACGAACTGCTAGTGTATTGTGTGCAGGACAACCATCCATCTGAAAGCAGGTCTCTTCATTTTCCGGAGCAACTTCTGCCAGTGCTGGCCCAATGTAATTTTGTAGTAATTCGAGAAAAGATTCCCCAGACAAGTCTCCTTCAAAAAAAAAATGATCCAATAATATGTTGTCCCAAAATACCCGCCCACAAATTAATCTTTTGGGGATATTGTGTCCTTGTTTCAACAAAGCGGTGTTGATTTGTTTTGCTCCAATACCTGAGGTTTTGAGAATTAGGTTCATTGTTCAGCGTAAACGTACACTCATCCGTGAAACAGATATTGCGCAAAAAACTTCGGTCATAATTGGCTCTTTGCATTACATTAAAACAAAATTCAGCTCATCGAAATTCATCGCCGTCTCGTAATTCCTGCTGTTTTTGATACTTGTAGGGGTGATATTTATATTTACTCAGTTTACGCCACACTGTGGTGTGACGCTTGTCCACAACTTCACCAAGACATCTGGTGCCCAGGTCACTATTCTCCTCGACATGAAGAAGGATTTCCAAATCCGCGTTATTTTCCTGCTCTTCGGCTCCAGCAATCGGTCTCGAGCAGTTGCAATTATTATGAATAACAGTACCTTCTTTCTTGAAACGATGAACAACACTACGCACTGTTGACTTGCTGGGTTAGCTCTATCAGGATAATTCACGACAAACATATCGGCTATTGCCCGAAAACTGTTTTTTATGGCAGTGGCACTAAAGGGAGACCCTATGGCGCTCGACGAGTGGTGTGTGTGCAAAGATGTTGATTGGCACGGCTCTTGAATATTTGTAAGTTGTAAGTAGTGGAAAACAGATGTCCTGGGAGTGAGTTCTACAGTGATGCAGTGCGCCAGACAAAGGAGTTCTTGTAAAGCGATGTTCTAGGTGTTTCCAGTTGTACGACGAACTGGTGCGATTTTGCCATCTGTCGTGACTGTCTGACAGGAGCTGCCAGGGGCGGGATGAGGCGGAGCAAATCCTGGGAACATCTGCCGTGAAAGTATCTGTAACACAGAGATATCTCGGCTACATGTCTGCGGTGTTCCAGACTATCTAGATTCCGGGTCAACTCCGTGT
The DNA here is from genome assembly GCA_016904865.1 of Pissodes strobi. Taxonomy (NCBI): domain Eukaryota; kingdom Metazoa; phylum Arthropoda; class Insecta; order Coleoptera; family Curculionidae; genus Pissodes; species Pissodes strobi. The sequence continues at coordinate 24,433 of JAEQML010051075.1, forward strand.
CGCCGACGAGACGCACAGCTCTCTTCTGAATGGAATCCAGCAGCTTTAGGGTGTGCTTTGGTGCGGCACCCCAGATATGTGAGCAATATTCTAAGCACGGTCTTATTTGCGCTTTGTAGAACAAGAGCAACTGCTGCGGTGTATAGAGTTTTTGTTGCGAAATAGCGCACCAGGCTTCTGGGAGGCTGATTTTGCGATGTTAGCAACGTGGTTATGCCAGGACATATTGCTGTTGACCGAGACACCCAGCAGTCCGATTGACGAGGATGAAGGAATAGTCGATCCTGCCATAATGATGTCAGGGCCCACTGTATCGGCCCTCTTGGTAAACGTGGCTGCTTGGGTCTTTGAACTGGACCAAATTTCGGTCGCCCCAAGTTTGAACTTTCTCTGTTACCGGAATAGTACCATTCAATCATGATTACTTTTTCTTCTGTTGTGTAGAGGATTTTTAACAAATAGAGACAAATAGTTACTATAAAATATGAAATCGTTTGTCAGTTATTATAATTTGGTGGTTTAATTGAGAAAATTATCAGGATTGCATTTTTGTACCACAAATTTTAGGAAACATTTTTCAAAATACCTCTTAATTCGCTAAATGAAAATTATTCATATTTTACATGGGAGTCTACCATACAAGGACCTTCAAAAAAGTCTAATACAAGTTTGCTCTAAAATGAATAGGGGAGGTACGGAGGTATTAAAAATACATGGGATTTCCTATGGACAGTTTTCCGATGCAACACCCGGTATATCGGAACATCGAAAATAGCGATTCTTATCCATGGAATTTGTAGCATCCTTCGATAAGTCCCAATTTGCATTCAACGAGGTTTCTGGAAAGAATATGTACTGACTCTGTGTGAACGCCACACCTTTGCTTTCGCTCTACTGAGGTTTGCGAAAATATTCACAGAACATCTATTAAAGTGATTTTATTGTTTACCGGAATCTCATGATTTCTAAGAGATAAATAATTAAAATACTTATTTTCTTAACGTTTTAATGTATTTTAATAGTTTTTTTTTTTAAATGTATTTTAAAACAGCCATAGAACCTCGTTTAATACATTGCTACATTTGATATGCTCATAGCTGCGCGAAACGTTGGACTGAACCAATACCTGCTACCACAAACAATATAGCTTTGCGTAGCTATATTGTTTGTGCTGCTACCCATGATACAAAGAATAACAGGTATGATATTGCACACGCCACTATCAGCTGACTCGCTAATGTCGACGTCACAATGAGAGTTGCGGCCATTAAAATCCACCGGTTTACAAGGGGACTTTCATGATATTTTAAGCTTTGTTTATTTATCAATGTGAAGTTATCCATAAAATCTCAGCCATAAACGCGAGTCACAACGCTTTGGCCTACAATTTTAAGGCCGGCCGGAAAAAAAATAGATAATTAGGTAATTGAAGCGAATGCTATAAACAAAAACCTGTCAAAACTTAGGGAAATGTCATAGAACTATTATACTAGTGGTAGCAGAATGTAGTACCATCCCGCCAGAGCAGAAAAACAAACCATACATGCTTAGCACCCTTATAGATTTAAATAAGCCTAGCAACCCTATTGATGGATTGTGCGTTAACAGATATCGGTAGAAATATCAGGGACAATAACGGAAGCATACCAGAAGTTGCAGAATGCATTTTCATCCCGTCGAGTGTCTCAAAAAAATTAAAATTCAAAAAACACGGAATAAATTCTCTGCGCCCTTAGAATTAAATTAGTTTACTAACCTTATTAATCGATGTGCGTCGACAAAAATTGGTACACATATCAGGGATAGTCATAGAAGTATACCAGAGATAGCAGAATGCATTTCCACCCCGTCAGAGCGCCCCAAAAAAATTAAAATTCAGAAAAACAAGGTATAAATTATCCGCGCCCCTAGATTCAAATTAGTTTACTAACCATATTATTGGATGTGCGTCGACAAAAAAGTACACATATCAGGGATAGTCATAGAAGTATACCAGAGATAGCAGAATGCATTTACATCCCGTCAGAGTGTCTCAAAAAAATTTAAATTCAAAAAACAAAGAATACATTCTCGGCGCCCTTAGAATTAAATTAGTTTTTCTTCAAACGTCAGTAAATCCGTCATTACTCGACTGTGTAAGCAGCCGTGAAGTTTTATTTTTCCTCCGCCGGAGCTTTACTTTTCACTTTTCCACCGGCGGAGGTAAAAGTGTTACCATAGCAACTTAGATACAAACAAATAACAAAACAAGCTGAACAACATCAGAATTATTAAACTAAATTTGTATTTATCACTCAATTTGTGCACTGCATTTCTAAAAATTACTAATTTAGGAACAAATTGGTTATTATTTAATCGAACTTACTCAATCACTGCTTATCAATACGGAATTAAAACGCAATCGGAGATGCAATTTTAAAAAAATAATTATTGTTGACAGGGTCCACTGACAGCTTTATGTGACATTACTATAGCAACAGTGCCTATTCACCGACACCACACCGGTCTAAGCCGCCTTGTGAACCCACTTATCTTTAATAATTATTATTGTTATTACTATTAAAAAGAGATGTTTTTGCACTCATTTGTCGACATTTGAAGAAAAAACAGCATATTTTATTTGGAGGAAAAGTTACTTTTCATGGCTTGCTCTCTATTACCAGCCTCACTCCGTTCGGCTGTTAAACACGAGCGCGCCATGAAAAGTATCACTTTTCCTCCATATAAAATAATATACGAGCTATTACCACGGTAGGATTAATGAACGGTAGCGTCAAATGCATAAAAATCTCGATTTTGCCGCCTGAGGTAAAAGCGGTACAATCCAGTTTTCTCATAGACTGGCAGAAAGTTTGGGGAGTTTTAGCACAAACGTATTATACGAGGGCGAGGGAGATATTATATAGGGACTGTTGTTGCGTTTTCTATAGCGATGATTGGATTTTATGCAGTGGATAACTGTTTCAGTAAAAGTGATGGTGAAAAATCATTTTTTAGATTCCCAAAAGATCCTTTCAGGTATGAGTAAATATTATCTAGTATTAAAATACCTACCTACTTGTTTTTTTTAAAAAGGGATGAGATAAAAATTAGGCATGAAAATATTATTCATAAAATTGTATACTCCATACATTCATTAATCAATCATGTTCTCTTTTCAAACCTTTTGGTTTTGTATTAATCATAAAATGTAAGATTAAACTTATAGTTCTCATTCATAGCATAGTGGTGGAACCAATAAAAACGAAAATATTTTATATCTAAATAAACCAAAACAATGTAATTACAAAGGGAAAAACATCATCATCATTTTCCAAATTTCAATTACGGGTGTTAAGGGAGTAGTGACCATAAAGGGATCGTTTATTTTTGTAGAAGGGATTGTAGCTCTGGTAATAAAACTATTATGGGCCTGAAAATTGGTAGTTTAGGTATCTAAGTCTATGAAACTGCGTGCCGTGACCGTCAAAACCAATAGGATTGATTCCGGCCTATAAAGAATTATTTTAAAATACCATATTTTTTCGCACTAGCACGAAATTAGGAAACGACCCGCTTGCGTAGAGTTTCCTAACGTGCGACGTGCGACTGCGCTAAATGTCTTTTAAAACGTGTATTTTATACTGTTTTTTCTATTTCGAAGGTTTTTTAATGAAAACTATTAATTTAATCTAATCCCGATCAACAGTTGGGCGGCCATATTGTCATTTTTGACGTCTTTATTACTAGAAATCCCATTAAATGCGGTGTCGAAATTTTTGCTAGTGGGCCTTGAGCCTTGACATTGAATAATTTTATTAATATCCTAGCAACTAGTCAACAAAAGCCGTACCTATCGACAAGAAACTCTTTTCGACACGCATTTGCGTATTAAAATGAAATTATTTTGAACGCAAAATAGAAATAGTATATTGTGCAACAAGTGCTGAAAATAAGACTTTTCATACGAATGAGACAGTTTGGTGACACGAGCCGTAGACGAGTGTCATAAAGTCTTTTCAGCACGTGTAGCACACTATACTTTTTCTACGATTGCTACATACAGGGTCTGGGTGCCCCACTGGGAGTGTGGTCGAAAATTACATGTTACCTATTATATGGGACACTTTTTTATTATTGATTTATCAGAAAATTTTATTCCTAGCAAAAGAAACTACGTGAGTAAGAGATTCTCGCTAAACTATAACTAAGGGCACAGTCCTAAAATGGGGCCACCGGTGTGGGGTCTCTATTTTCTAAATATTTTGAAAAAGGGGCTCTGGGGGCGACGCCCTAAAATAAGGCCCCATGGGGGAGAAACCCTAGAATGGGGCCTATGGAACGGGAGTCCCATTTTTACAGATTTTGATATGGAGCTCCGGGGGCGAAGCCCTAAAATTGGGCCCTAAGCCTTGAAAGGGGGCCCCTGGTATAAGACTCCCATTTTCTACAGTTTCGCAAAAAGGGGCTCCTGGGGGGGGGAAGCCCTAAAATTGGGCCCCCTTTTTTAGAGATCTGGGAATGGGATCTCTGAGGGCGAAGCTCTGAATCGGAGACGAAGCCCTGTAATCTAAATACCCGAATAAACGTGTGAAAAGTATACTTTGCATACGCCGTGTGCAAAGTATACTTTTCACACGATGTTTGAAATGTCCAGTTTTCAAGAGCAGTTGTTAGTGCGTTTTTGTCTATTTTCAGGGCAGTCGTAGAAAAAGTTATTAAACAAACTTTGCGTATATTATGTTTTGTGTTACTAAATACCTTAGAGTTATATTAGTTTGGGTTCGTACTAAACTTGTCTTCAATTTCGAAGAAATTAATATTTTTGTAGCATAAGCTACATTACACACAACTTGTTATTAAATGCATTGTTTATTGTTTTATTATCATTTTAACTTTCACACATTCTTAAGAACCAGTCGTGAAGCATCTATAATCTAAATATTATTTCTAAATATATTAAAATTTGTGTCGAATGAAATTATAAAATAATTAAATTGTAAATGAATTATTAGTAGAAACTGACTCCACGCGACAATAAAATTTAACGAATTGCACGTCCCCTCGTATAGGGCATAATCCAACAACGGCAAAGTCAGGCCAGCAGGTGCCTGCCGGTGCTCTTTGATCTCAATACTTCAAGGGATTTGAGCTCACTGTCGTTACTGTTCCTTGCTTATACTGTGCTATTACTAACCTTATTAATCGATGTGCGTCGACAAAAATTGGTACGCATATCAGGGATACTAAAACTGAGCTTTATCCACAATACCGAAACAGAATTTATGCACTCGACGCGCGTTTCGCTAACCATGTTAGCATCATCAGGAGATGATTAAAACTGATGATGCTAACATGGTTAGCGAAACGAGCGTCGAGTGCAAAAATTCTGTTTCGGTATTGTGGATAAAGCTCAGTTTTAGTGCATGTTGCCGAAGGTTCAAAACCCCAACATATATCAGAGATAGTCATAGAAGTATACCAGAGATAGCAGAGTCCATTTCCATCCCGTCAGAGTGTCACAAAAAAATTAAAATTCAAAAAACAAGGAATAAATTCTCGGCGCTCTTAGAATTAAATAAGTTTACTGACCTTATAAATCGATGTGCGTCGACAAAAATTAGTACACATATTAGGGATAGTCATAGAAGTATACCAGCGATAGCAAAATGCATTTCCATGCCGTCAGGCAAATTATAAGGAAAAACCATGTACATGGTAGTGATCTCATCAGTCACGTAGATACGGTAGGGGTCCAAGGTGTCCAAAAAGAAAATCGCAAGTAGTAGAAATTGAGACCAATCCACTTTAAACTAATTTAATTCTAAGGGCGCCGAGAATTTATTTCTTGTTTTTTGAATTTAAATTTTTTTGAGACACTCTGACGGAATGGAAATGCATTCTGCTATCTCTGGTATACTTCTATGACTATCCCTGATATGTGTACCAATTTTTGTCGACGCACATCGATTTATAAGGTTAGTAAACTATTTTAAGTCTAAGGGCGCCGAGAATTTATTCCTTGTTTTTTGAATTTTAATTTTTTTGAGACACTCTGACGGGATGGAAATGCATTCTGCAACTTCTGGTATGCTTCCGTTATTGTCCCTGATATTTCCACCGATATCTGTTAACGCACATCCATCAATAGGGTTGCTAGGCTTATTTAAATCTATAAGGGTGCTAAGAATGTATGGTTTGTTTTTCTACTCTGGCGAGATGGGACTACATTATACTACCACTAGTATAGTTTTATGACATTTCCTTAAGTTTTCACATGTTTTTTTATAGCATTCGCTTCAATTAATTATCTATTTTTTTTCCGGGCGTCCTTAAAATTGTAGGCCAAAGCGTTGTGGCTCGCGTTTATGGCTGATATTTTATGGATAACTTCACACTGATTGTTTATTTTGCGGTGTATTTTGTGGTGTTTTGTCAGCATTTTATCAGATTTCTGGCATAAGTTGAATTTGGAGACTCTTTAGTGTAAAAAACTTAAAACAAATCAGGTTATTAAAACTATTTTGAGCTATATTAGCTAGTGTGATTTTAGTAATAGTGACTTTGTGTGGACAATAGTAACATTATTTTGTTGTTTTAAAAGCTATATGAGGTATAATAAATAATTAATTATTGAGCAAGTGATTAAGACTCAACATTAATTTGTGATTTTTAAGGTTAGTTATAAACTACACATATTAAAAATGCGTTGTGCTGTAGCTGGTTGTCTGAGTGACAATCAGACAAAACGTGCTGACAAATCTGTAAGAGTTCATGCTTCTGCCAAAGACAATATTGTTGAAAAACTGTGGGTTACTTCTTGTTACCGTAAAGAGCATTTTAATACTAAAACCTCGAGAATTTGTTCAAAATATTTCAGTCAGAAGACCATGAAATAAATTTGCAACATGAATTGTTGCAATACGAATCCAAAAAAGGACCCAATCTAAAGCGTAATGCAGTACCTTCTCTACATCTGCCAAAATCAAAAGATTTATCTGTAAACCAGGTAAAAAGACGGGAGAGGCTTTCGAAGAGAGAATCGAAGAAGTTTGTGGAAGATATCATTGCTCAGTGCTAGTGCAACAATGGATTTTGTGGATTGCATATCTAGAGCATTGAATAATAAACAATTATTTGTAACTATTTCTGTAGATCTGCGAAAGGCTTCAGTACTAATATTTTACCCAGTGATTGTGGTGTGCCGCAGGGCTCGGTTCTGGGGCCATTATTCTTTACCCTATATGTATTTAATTTAAGATGTGCAGAACTTACGGCGCGCTAATTAAGATTCAGAAGACTGGAAAACTCTTTTTTAAAAACGTTTATTAACTTTGAATATTACAATTACGTGTTATACTTATTAGAGGTTGAAATAAGAATGATTCTACAAAATATCGTTAAGATGAAAGTAGCCTATTATCAGTTTTCGAATACATTAAGAGGCAAATATCTAATTAACTTTGGACTTTCTAGATCCTATGACTAACCCCTAATCTGTCTTAATGTGCCCTATTGAAATGTAAATACAAATAATAATTAAGATGGAGACATAGTGGATAGACCTAAGTTAACGATAATACTTAATTACTGTCCAGGTCCGTAATTCCTCCTCCCTTAGAATTTTCAACGTCCTCGTTGATTAAATTTTTAATAAAACTTTTGGAAATGGAATTTCGGATCTTTTTGTGATATATTACTATATTAATGATTAAAATTATTATAATTATACATACAACAATTCCTGCTGTATAATAATGTGTAGTTTTTTGTTAATAAATGATTGTATTCAAGTGGTTCAAACAAATCGTTTTCCATTTTATAAGGTTTTTCTACATGATACAATTCTAAATTTATTATTTTTCTAGGTTTTAAATCTAATTCAGTTCTTTCTGGACCTAGGCTTATGTTGAAAATAGTAGGGAAGTATCTTTTATTTCCTATGATTATATCACACTTACTTGACAGTAAATTACACATGTTTACAGTTTGTTTGGAAATAATATCACAATTTTCCATAACTTCGATAGGATTATTTGTACAATATATAAAGTTACCTTTTGTTGTATAGAAGCCAAAATTATAATTATTCCTTATATTAGCATATGTGCAGTTACCAATTGAACAAGTTTTTGAGAGTTGTTTGGCACACAACCATTTGTCGTTAATATGATCACAGTTCTCATACCACATATTACTACAGTAATATTTACTGGGCGGTACAAGTATTATTTGCTCTCTCGTAGGTACCGGATATATGACTTGCAATTGACAGGGTTCTTTATAGAACAAAGGGATCTTAACAACTAAGATTGCCATATCGTCTTTTTGTATGAAACCCGTAGTGCAAATTGAAATTAGCTCATACATTTGATTCAAATGCCATAACTGGTTTTCTGTATAGTGAATTTTTAGAAAACTCCAAATTTTTTCAATTTCATTTATATTAATCAATTCCATATCTAGAGTGTTTTTAATAGCAAAAGTGACAGTTCTTAAGAGTCTATTTATATAGTTATCAATAGCACTAACTTGCAAAGAGTGATCTTGTATTTGTAGTGAAAAATCAAAAAGACTATAAATGTTTTTCAAGATTTCATTATGCAATTTCGAATTATTATAGAGGTGCATGATATCGTTATTAATTTTTTTCTGTTATATGTCCTGCGAAGGAACTTAATTTATTGATCTTCTGCATTGCATTTATTTGATTCGTTCTGAAACTTTCGAAATTATTATTGATATTGTTTAAATCTTCTTGATCTAGATTTCCTGTAAGAAATTTTATTGATGAACCAAGAAAATTAAAGAGACCTCTTCGTATTCTTTGATTAGTATTGTCATGTGTTAGATTAAGAAGGTTATTCAGAGCGTTGTTTAATTGTTTATGGGAATTGTTTAATTGAATTTGTAGGTTATGTTCAGTTGGAAACGCTTTGGTTAGTTTTTCTTTTATAGTTAAGTGGTTAATATAGGTATGGTTTATTAGGATATGAATTAATGTTAGATTAAATGATATATATGTAGTATGATGAGTTTCTAATACTAGGCTGCTACTTATTGCCTCGGAATAGTATCCATTATTTGGAATGGGTAGTACCTCCATTGTCTTTATTCTTACTGCTAGGGTGAGTCTGTAAAGAGGGATTGATTTTTTTTTAGTCGTTTTATTTTTCGTATGTGTACCTTGGTTGTTTTATTTCTTTTTAATTTTCCTTCAATTATATTTTTATTTTTCTTTGTTACTTTAATTGGGATATAATTCGGAGAAGATTTATTTCGCCTATCATTTTTTTTGTAAATAATTTCATCTTCTGGTATTTCAGGAATTTTGCTAGGGTTTTTATTTTGCTTCTCTGTTCGGGATTTTTGAGTATGGAGTGTTTTTTTATAAACTTCGTTTAGGAAAGGTATTAATTCTTCTTTCCGTTTTTCATTATATCTTTCGAATATGGTTAAATCGTTATTTATGTTAGGTTCTTGATAGTACGGGCCGTATAATAAATTGAATGGGGAGAAACCTGTAGTCGAATGAATACTTTGGTTATAAATGCAAATACAAGTTATCATTACATTCTCTATGGTTTCTTCTTGATCTTTTTGAGTTAGAATTCTTAATTTTTCTGTCAATGTAGAGTGTAATCTTTCGACAGGGCTGTTTGATGTGGAGTTATTGGGTGTTGTATAATGTATCTCTATACAATGTAGATTACAGAATTCTTGAAAGAGTTTATTTTTGAATTCTAATCCATTATCGGCGACTATGCGTTGCGGCGTATTATGGTGTGAGACAAAATGTCTAAGTTTGTTTAGTATTGTGATACTATTTTTATCCTTAATATGGTATGCTTACGCATATTTACTGAAAGAGTCCAGGATTGTGAGGAACATAGTTTGGCTAAACTGAAAAATATCTATGTGAATTGTTTTGAAGGGTTTTTCGCTTAGTAAAGGGCCTTCATAAGGTACTTTATATGGGTTTCTTTGGTATTTATTTAGTAAGCATAATTCACATTGATTTATTAGGTGCGTTATATGATCTCTCATTTTAGGCCAATAATATTCGTTCTTGAGTTTATTGTAGGTTTCATTGATTCCATTGTGAGTTTTTTGGTGATAGTTTGCAACAATTTCTTGCTGTATTTGAGCATCTGTTACGTCTTGGAGGTATTTATAGGAAATGCGTAATTTTACATTGTTGTTTAAATGGATTTTAATCAGAGCTTTAAATACATCTTCCAATTCTTTGTCTTTAATGTACAGAGTAGTTAGATTATTAGAATCTAAAAGTTCCTTTATTACCGCGATAAGGTATTCATCGGTATTTTCTTTAGGTATCTGCACAAAAATATGAGTTTTATTGAAAGGTTTAGTCGTAAATTTTTTATGGGTATTTCCATAAGCAAGGATTAATCTCCGAGATGCATAATTAACTGGAAGTTCAGATATTGGTAGCATTTTTCCTTCGGGATCTCGATTCGAATGTAGGGAAGCTCCAGAGGTGTCATCGTCAGGGTTGAAGTCTTCTAAATTGGCAGTATCAATTCCAATATTTGGAACGATTGACTCGTTTTCGACAGCATTAATTTCGATACGGGAAAGAGCGTCGGCGACGACATTTTCTTTTCCTTTTTTGTATTTTATTTCAAAATTGAATTCGTCGAGTTTCAATCTCCATCGGATTAGTCTGGAATTTGGTTCTTTTATCTTAGACAGCCAAACCAGTGGGTTGTGGTCCGTTTCGATTAGAAATCTTTGTCCATATAAATATGGTCGAAAATGTTTGGCGGAATCTAAGATAGCTAAGAGTTCTTTTTCTATGGAGGAATAATTTTTCTCGGCTGAATTGAGGGTCCTCGAATAATACGCTATGGACTGATCGTTCTGAGATAATACACTTCCTATGGCGTAATTTGAAGCGTCTGTAGTCAGTTTAAATGGTTTGGTAAAATCGGGATAAACTAATACGGGGGAGTTTGATATAATTTCCTTGCATTTGTTAAATGCTTCGATATATTCTTTGTTTTCAGGCTTTATAGTTGTTCCTTTTCTTAAACAGCGAGTTATTGGGAACCTCGTTGGGAACACTATTTTTGAAAAAATTTTTATAAATCGCCTGTAATATCCAACAAGTCCCAAGAAAGCCTTAATTTCTTTTTGTGATTTTGGTATAGGGTAATTTTTTATTGCAGATATCTTGCTAGGGTTTGGTTTGATACCCTCTGGTGTAATTACATGACCTAAAAAAGCGACGTTTCTCGATAGAAACTCCGATTTGTCGAGTTGTACTTTTAGGTTTACTTCACGTAATTTCTTGAATATTATCCTTATATGGTCTATATGTTCAGAAAGAGACTTCGAAAAGATGACTATGTCATCCATGTAAACGAAACAAAATTTGTATAAATAATCTCGCAATATTTCATCCATCATCCTCTGAAAAGTAGCCGGAGCATTTTTCAAACCAAATGGCATCCTAAGGTACTCAAAATGACCGTTATTTACTGTAAAAGCTGTCTTCTCTATCGATTGGGAGTCCATTTCGATTTGATGAAATCCTTGTGCTAAATCCAAGGTAGTAAAATAGGTGCATTTGCCAAGATTATCAAATATTTCTTCGATTCGTGGTAGTGGATACTTATCTTCCACGGTGTTTTCATTCAAATTTCGATAATCTATAACAAGACGAAATTTCTTTTGCCCTGATGCATCCGTCTTTTTGGGAACAATCCAGACAGGGGCGGAATAAGGTGATATTGATGGTCTTATTATTTTATTATCCAGTAGTTTCTGAATTTGTTTCTGTATTTCTTCTTGCATACTGGGTGGATGTCTGAAGGATTTTGTATAAATTGGTCTATCATTCGTTGCTCTTATTTTATGCTTGGTGTGACTAGTGAATGATAAATCACAATTTTCGTGGTACATTACGTCTTTAAATTGATGGCATAAATTTTTAATTTTTAACTTTTCTAGATCATTTAAATGATCAAGTCGAAGTTGGGAATCTAAGTTAAAGGATTGACTAGTTTTTTGTGGGTTAATTATATCAAATTGACTTTCAGGGATTACATTGAGCCTTTTATTGAATTTAATATTCTCGTTTGGAAATGGGTTATGCATATAGCAATTTCCATTTTTTACATTTATCAATGTATCTGGTACAGTATAGTTGTTAATTTGGAAGGAAGGTAGAAGAGCTAGTCCTTCTTTTAATGTGACGGGGATTTCCAAGATATTAGGGTTCAAATTTTCGGGTTGTATAGATTTATTATAGATAGTTGAAAAGCTAATTAATTTATTTTTTAATTTCAGAGTATTATTTTTATAATCAATTACAGCTTTCATATCCAATAAATCTTTAGTCCCTATCAAAGCGTCGAAGTCACTGTGCCAGTTGACTACGCGGAATTTAATGTTATTGTTAATTCCAATTTCTTTGAGGATTGGTAATATTAAATTCTTGTCTTCTTTAAATTTTTGCTTACAAGCTGTAATTTCAAAAGGTTCTATATAAACATTTTCAGGAAAAAGTGTTGCTATTTTGGGGTTAATTATAGATTCGCTAGCTCCAGAGTCAATTAAAATGGTTAGGTGAGACTTCGGGAGATATATATACGGTAATTCTATTCGTCTCATAATATTATTTAAGTTGACTGTGGTGAAAAGGCCGTGGGATGAAAATTTTCAGGGTTTTCCACTTCGGTTTCGTATAATGGAGTTTCTGGAGAAGTAAGAGAGTTTGGGTCATGTGAATGATCATAAAATTGACTTTCATCAGAAAAATCAAAATTTTCGGTTGGGTTATCGACTTCTTCGTTTGGAAAATTAGAACACTCAAGATTAGTGAGTTCTTGGAAGGAGTAATTTTTAGCAGGGCCTACATTTTGAAAATGATTATGTCTTTGTATAGGGGTACTTTGATAATTATTTGGGCGATATGTTCTCATAGATTGAGTACCAGTGGTACCAGGATTGATGTGTGTCCGACTGTTAGATATTGACATCGGAGTCGGTCTTGGGAACGTTATATTTCCTCGAGGTGCAAAGACATTTGGTGCTCTGAAAGCAGGAATATTTGTAGGAAATCTACGTTGAGGTATCTGTCTAGGCCTGATATTGATAGGGTTATTTGGGAAAGTATTAACATTATTCGTATTTGAAGTGGGTTTTGGTAAATTTTGGGCATTAAGTTGATGTCTTAATGTTATTTGTGATTCTATTAAATTGTAATTTGTTATGCAATTGATGGCATCGTTTAATGTATCTAGTTTACTGTTTAGTAGGTATGATTTTAAAACATCAGGGACATTACTCATTAGAGTAACGATTGCAGTCTTTTCTGCTTGAATTCGAAAAGCTCTCCTTACATTTTCATCTGACTGTTCAGTTTGAATTTTCGCAAATATACGTTGTACAAATTGTTTTAGTCTAGTAATGAAATCCATAATGGAATCATTTTTATTTTTATTGAAATAATTTAGCTGATGTAGTAAAACTAGGAAACTAACAGGGTCACCGAATTTTTGCCTGAGAGCGGTTTTTAAATCTTCCCAGTTTTCGATATCTGAACGACAATACACAAGATCATGCGCTTCATCTATTAGTTTCGATTTTATTGTGAAAAACACATATTTCTTTTGAGTTTCAGAAGTATTATAGAAATTAGAATAAAATTCGTCAATAGAGGAAATAAAATATTCCAGATGATCAGAATTTCCATTGAAAGTTGGCAAAAGTTGAGCGAAATCTTTGACATTCATGTTTGACTCGTTTGAGATTGAAAAAGTTTCAAGCAAATTAGTTAAATTATCTACGCTAGTGTCGTTATTTTCAGTTACTAATGAATTACTTGGAATGAGATTTTCTTCAATATTTAAATTCAATGCAGAGCAATTTCTTTTTAAAATGGAAATTAAACGTTTTTGTGCATCAGACATAAAAATGGCAATAATAGTAGTTACTTACAGTAATTTGAACAAGGCGGGTACCATAGAGCTTCACTGTTGTACTGATAACACTATACACTGTTTTGTGTCTGGAACCCAAGTACTGGCTATCGGGATTTTCCTCGTAAGCAGCTTTCCTTGAGCGAGTTTTCACGTACTCGCAACTGTAGCGTTGTAGGGAGTCGTCTTCACAAACCGTTGTTCTTTTGAATAGCGTTTTAACTGGTTAAAATCAGAACTATACGTGAACGCTATCCTGTTCGCAGCGCCAATTAAGATTCAGAAGACTGGAAAACTCTTTTTAAAAACGTTTATTAACTTTGAATATTACAATTACGTGTTATACTTATTAGAGGTTGAAATAAGAATGATTCTACAAAATATCGTTAAGATGAAAGTAGCCTATTATCAGTTTTCGAATACATTAAGAGGCAAATATCTAATTAACTTTGGACTTTCTAGATCCTATGACTAACCCCTAATCTGTCTTAATGTGCCCTATTGAAATGTAAATACAAATAATAATTAAGATGGAGACATAGTGGATAGACCTAAGTTAACGATAATACTTAATTACTGTCCAGGTCCGTAATTCGCTACTTTACTTTTGCTGATGATACACCTTTGGTATACACAGGTGGGGAAGTTAATGCATTAAATAGGCTTGTAAGTGACGACCTAAAGTTGTATCTGAACTGGTTTTACAATAAATTAAAAATCAATACTGACAAAACAAATTTCTAATATTAACATCGCTGTTGTGATATACGTAAATATAACACTAAGTAGGTCCCAAAATAACATTTACTAAATAATGACTAATACAAATATAGGCCTAAATAACCCGTATGTGCAAGCATGTAAATCGTACAATGGAGTACTGGAAAATGTTAGAAATATTATTAATTATTATTTTCTTTATAAATTGATAAATGGTTTCATTGATAGTAAAGAGTTTTTAAAAAGGATCCTTTTTAGAGTTGATCAGGCAAATACGAGATGTACAGATTTGTTATTTATGTATGCACCTAGATCTAATCTTTATAAAAATTCTCCATTGATAAGGCTGTGTAATATTTTTTTTATTACGCATGCATCATAATCAACGATTATCGCACGCTGCAGCGTGCTTAAAATGATGTTTTTCTACGAGCGTGCGCAAAGTAGCTACTTTGCGCACGCTACTCAGTGCGCAAAGTAGTACTTTCCCGCACGCTATGCGGGAAAGTAAAATTCTCTAAAATCACCAGAGACAAGAAAATGTTCATATATTTTTAGAAACTTTACACTTTTGGACTTTTTATGCAATATAAGAAACCGTTTTAAGTCATAATTATACTCTTTTCCATAAAAGTTTCCGTAATTCGCGATATTTTAACTTACACCAAAAGCCATATATTTTGAAATCCTCGGGATAGTAGTAAAAAATTACGTCAAGCAACAATACTTATAATTGTCAGATTGACAGATTTTAAACAAATCTAGGTGTAAAACGAAGTATCCCAAAAAACATAATCCTCAGCTTCGCTAGAAAGCCTTAAGAAAATGGATAGTTCTAATGACCCCAAGATTGACCAGAATGTATCCTGGCACCAACCCCGTCTCTAGGCTTTACGCCGCCCGAGGCGAGCAGGATTTGGCCGCCCCTTACAACAGACCAATTAAGGAACTTTTATCCGTTCTAGAACAGTGGCGGCTCATGACCTGTTAAAGAGGTATAGTGCTGCTCAGGGGAAGTAAAATCGAAACATTCCTAGATGCTAGTGGCAAGGGGCCGGAGGTGTGAAAAATGCGCCGCAGGCGAAAATTTGTACAAGTTTCAAGGTCAAACGGCCTAAAATGATGAATTAGAAATTCGCCCAGCAAAAATATTTAATTAAAAAAATAAGTTTCGTTACATACATTTTCCCTTTTTGTTGATACGTGGTCGATACAAACAAATTAATTTTCTTAACTTATTTTGACCACAAAGATGAGGGTAGCAATTAACAGTATAATTAACTACAAGTAATTTAAGTAGTAGACTGTATTCAGATAGGGTGGTAGGGGTTTCTCCCAGAGGTTATGAATTGAAAAAGGTAGGTAGATCAGTTATTAAATACTTTAATAATGTAATTATGCATTTGCATTTGGTGTAAATAATAGATACAATTTATACACTAATTTCACGCATTCATTCATTCACTCACATAGAAAATAAATAGACAAAAGGTATCTACTAAAAAGTCTTGATTAGTTAATTTCAACATGAAAAATTTGTCTTTAAAATTCCAACTTTGCTTTCACTCTACAAAATACCTTGACATTCTATTTTCTCGCCTGTGATCGTACCCAGGGGTAGCCTATTAGACTCCACACATTGGATTTATATATTTGCTTTGCTGGGATTGGAAAGGCTTGCCTTTACTGCCAGTTTGCAGGCGCAATTTTACTGATTTTCTTCAACTACAAGGGAAAGGAGATGCTACGTCGTTTCTTGCTTTGAGGAATTGTGTTTAACTGCCCAAAAGAGGTCTTTGTCCAATCTTGAACAAAGATAACTGAGGTGCACTTGATATTCTCTAATATCTGTGCATACAAACGGGGAAAAATGGCGTAAAACGATGTGACCTTTCGGCGCGAAGACGAGAACTATCGCTCATACTTGAGTGAACGTTGTAAATGCACTGGCTAGAGAGCGGTGACGATCTAGCTGGCTGGAGTGTTAGCAAGGCACTAATAAAATTTATTTCTTCTTCTAACTGGCGGCCTGGCGCCAAGAACAGATAAAGAGTGGGGGATGCGCCAATGCCGAATTCATTTGAAATTAAAAAGGTAGAAACTATTTTCTTCCCTTAT
Source organism: Pissodes strobi (assembly GCA_016904865.1). Lineage (NCBI taxonomy): Eukaryota > Metazoa > Arthropoda > Insecta > Coleoptera > Curculionidae > Pissodes > Pissodes strobi. The sequence continues at coordinate 41,199 of JAEQML010051075.1, forward strand.
TTGATACATTATTGATTGCACAATGCTGACGGAGATAGATATATATTAATTAGAGGACGATTTCCTTTACGAAATGGCCTTTCACTTAGCTGGGATATAAGCGTGGGCGAGTTCATTATCGCATTTTAGAGGATAGAAAAATGCCCTTTCTTCCTTTGACATATTGTTGCTTTTTAACAACAGTGACAGAGACAAAGATATATTTTCAGCGATTCTTTAACATAATGAGATCGACCATCCAGATTCGGACTAAGGAGTCGTAATGAAGATCTGAAATATGCTGTTTTAGCTGCACAAATTGGGCTGTACCAGGGGTGAAATAAATCTATTTTGAGTTTAATTACGGTTCATTCATACTACATACATACAGGATGTTATCACCAAACTTTACGGTGAAAGACGAGTTATATACGTGTTGGGGTGTTTCTCCAACAATACGATTAACAAAATCCTTGTCAAAAACTAATTTAAATATTTAATTATCCTGGTAGGGAGGGCGGCGCCCTAGAGCCTTACCTCACTGGCTTCCACTGTTTTAGCTGAATACCAAATATCGATACTATTTATTTGTAAAAAAAGGTATCGAATGAAACTAGGAAAATTTTAATAACATTTTTAAATTTACATATTAACTAGCGAGTTAACTATGAAATAATAGATTATACTTTTTCGTGTCCCCACATATTTAAACTTAAGCCAACCTTATTAGTCTCAAGACTTGGATTCATAAAAAAACTATTTTGTGCCGTGTTAAAATACCGCCGCGGGCGGCATTAAATTTGTAAATAATTTGCCTAATTTTGTTTTTCGTTTTTAGAATAAACATTTCAGTAAAAAAAATAAATATGTATGTGTATTCATTGCGAGATTGTTTACCGTGTTACATACAAACACATAAAAACTTTATAGAAAAAATTAAAACGGCCGCCCCTAAAAATCGGCCGCCCGAGGCGGCTGCCTCGCCGCCTCACCCCTGAAGACGGGGCTGCTGGCACGTGGAAGAAAAATGTGATTGATCGAATTATTTATGCAACATAAGAAAACCGTTTTAACTCTAAATCATTTCCTTTTCTCTCAAAGCTTCCGTAATTCGCGCTAATACAACTTAAACCAAAAACCATATCTTTTTAAGCCATGTCAGGTCAACAATAATAGTCATGTAAAGCAACAGTAGGTATAACTGACAGATACTTTTTCTTTTATTTAAATACGGGTCATTATTATTCTGTGCTTGTTTGGACCGCGCTCGTAGAAAAAATATTGTTCCTAACACTTGCGCAAAGTGACTTCTCCGCACTCGACTGATTGACCGAACTCCGCTTGGCGTCGTTCGGTCAACATCAGTCGCGTGCTGAAAAGTATCACTTTGCGCACTTGTTAGGAAAATAACTATTATGATGCGCCTACTTTTTTGAAGGTTGCTATAGAAACATTTGATCATGTCAAATGTGACAGATTAAGATATTCGTCAATATATCCCTTAAGTTTAATATTTAAAACATTTTTGAGATTATGATGCATTCGTAAAAAAAAATAGCGTATGATATATGTGTATAAGAGGCCTTTAAAGCCCTTGCGACTTATAAAACACTCCGCTGCGCGTCGTGTTTTGAAATATATGTCGCGCGTGCTTTAAAGGCCCTCTTATACACTTATATCATAATATACTATTTTATTACGCATGCATCATAATCAACGATTATCGCACGCTGCAGCGTGCTTAAAATAATGTTTATGATGCACCTACTTTTTTAAAGGTTGCTATAGAAACTTATGATCATGTCAAACGTGACAGATTAATATATTCCCTTAAGTTTAATATTTAAAACATTTTTGTGATTATGATGCATTCGTAATAAAAAAAATAGCGTATGATATACGTGTATAAGAAACCTTTAAAGCCCTTGCGACTTACAAAACTGCGCGTCGTGTTTTGAAATATGTCGCGTGTGCTTTAAACGCCCTCTTACACTTATATCATAATATACTATTATTTCATACTGTCCGATAAATGACAATTTCCCGCACTCATTTGAGGCCTGTAAATCAAACATTACAATGTCTGATACCGTAATGTGCTATTACAGTATCTGATACCGTAATTTATTTATTTGAGAGTGACAAGCAAATGAAAATCATAATTCGCTATGAACAACCATGGCTATAACATTGTTAAGTTGGAGCGGAGCGATTGTTAGATTGACAACTAATATTTTTTAAATTTTAATAATTTTTATTCATTTTAAAGATAATTATAAAGACAGTATGAAATAATAGTATATTATGATATAAGTGTATAAGAGGCCCTTTAAAGCACGCGCGACATATTTCAAAATACGACGCGCAGCGGAGTGTTTTGTAAGTCGCAAGGGCTTTAAAGGCCTCTTATACACGTATATCATACGCTATTTTTTATTACGAATGCATCATAATCTCAAAAATGTTTTAAATATTAAACTTATGGGATATATTGACGAATATATTAATCTGTCACATTTGACGTGATCAAATGTTTCTATAGAAACCTTTAAAAAAGTAGGTGCATCATAAACATTATTTTAAGCACGCTGCAGCGTGCGATAATCGTTGATTATGATGCATGCGTAATAAAAAATATTATACGATACACATCCGTTAAGTCCTATTACAGTACTCGTTTATATTTCGTACTCGGCTCCTACGTCGCCTCGTCCGTACAACAACTCGTACTGTAATAAGTCACCTACCGGACTTATAACGTAAATTACTATTATAGGTATTGTAGTATTGTATTTCAGTTGAAGTGTTTAAAAAACAAATAAAAGGAGAAATATATAAGGATATGTTCCTAGTTTGTAGGCTTAGTTTTTAGTTTGATTGTATCTATTGGCGTTGTAAAAGTTGTTGATACAAGAATAAATAAATAAATATATAATGTTTTCATAAAACTATTTAGGTGGTATCTAAATATTAGTTTCGCTGGACTGCATTCACCCAGAAACTTAGTTTGATATGATTCTGGCCACCCAACTAAGGGCGTCTGACTTCAATCATAGCACATATCTATATAGCTACGCAACAGGCAACAGATACCTCTTCCAATGCTTTTTGCGCGGGGTCAAACATGTTCACCGGCTTCCCGAGCGGGTGACCCAGTCGTCTAGGAACGGGTAGGTGTTGCGAAGTTATCACGTCCAGCAATATTTCTGCTGACTTTTTGACCCGTTCAAATCATTGAGTTTTATTATTAACATTTAGAAAAATACGATTTTTAAATTTTTTATTAAGTATGATAGTTTATTAATGAAACGGCAATTTAAATGAACAAATTTATAATATTGATAGTAGAGTTTAAAACAAAATTAAATGTTACTTTGACATGCCGATAAATATTTCAAAAATTCCTTTGTTCTTGGGAACAAAAATCTGCATGATAATATTATTACTTAATACAAATAAAAGATATTACAGTATAAGTTAACAAAATTGTAATGACCTTTTACACCGATATTTAAGGTGAGTTTTAGCCCATGTTCAAGCACACCATTCACTGAATCTTATAATGGACTTTAATTTGACATAATATAACATACGATTGCCAAGAAAATAGAATGTGATATGAAAGGTAAACTACAGTTCGCGATTTGGCAACACGGAGGGGCAAAACACGTCTAAATAGGAAAGTATTTAAGTTTATTGCATTATTGACGAGCGACACTTTTAATACCAGAGTAGACATCTGTTGCGTAGCTATATAGATCTGTGGTCATAGTCCACTGTTTCATTTCATCCCGCTCAATCCACGTAGTTCTATACTGATGCATCTAAGGACTATTGTGGTATATTATATAGTCCGTATAACAAACTGAAAGCAATGCTGGGTCAGTGACTTTATATTTTGGACCTGAATCTTTGCAGGCACAGACAAAAATTATCCCGAAGGGGAAGGGGGTTTCTTCTGGTTAGGACAACCGATTCTTCCTCGGGGACAAACAACGGTTACTGAACGATAGCCACGTCAAAGAAGCCGCTACAAAAAGGGTGTTGATTCGATCGAAAACGAACCGGAAATCTAATTGTTAGGTAAAGTTAAAGTGATATGACTTGGAACAATGCATAGCATCAGGTATCACTTAACCACGTCTGATCATGCTAACTCTTAAGTTAATTTTTTGGGTACACTTCTCAGTACATACCGCGTCGCAGCGCAAACCATTATACTTTCAAGTTGAAGACATATACGTATTCATTACGACAGACAGCCAACTCGCCTCCCTTTAGCATTGGTTCTAATTTTAGAGTATAAACTTATAATAAGAATTGGCTATCTTCACACCGCCCTTATTGTAAGGTTCATTTTATATATCGAGTGAGCAAAATGTTTGCATTCGGCATTTATTTTCGTTAATGTAACCTACTTTTCTGTTGAAGCCAGTAGAGGAAGTTTTTGGCAAATAACTTACGACAGATGTTATCCTTAATTACAATAATTAGTAATAAGAACAATCTTTGGAAGCTTCGAAATATCGAATACCGATGTAGGTGACAGCGAATCATAACTACCTCAGGAATACAGAAAAAAATATTATTCAAACGAAGCCGAGTAAAACTGATATGGACAGCAGAGTTGAAACTAGTAAGTGGTAGCTGTGAGCCGATTTAATTTTTTTTTGAATGATTTAAATTATTTTCTGCGACAATGATTGTTAAGTCATTTTCAAAACGGTTTATGATTTAAAATCATTTTGAAAAGATATAAATCTTGTTTACTACGTTGGGGTTTGGAACCTTCGGCAACATGCACTAAAACAGAGTTTTATCCACAATACCGAAACAGAATATTTGCACTCGACGCGCGTTTCGCTAACCATGTTAGCATCATCAGGAGATGATTAAAACTAAAATTAAAATCTACCTAACTCCCTTTTATACTACTGTTTGCTTAATCAAGCGGAACTAAAAGAACCAATCCTGGGATCCCACTAGTCACGCTTGATCAACCAATACCATGGACTATACGGAATAGGCCCTCTATCTCTATTTAAACTATTCTTGCAATT
>JAEQML010051076.1:0-46235 GCA_016904865.1 Pissodes strobi
AAATAAATTTTTTGCAAAACAATGAAAGTAGCAGATTTCATTATTTCTAGGTAATTTCTATGAATGTGAACAGGGAGGGTCAACAAACAACGGAACGATCAATCTGCAAAAACTTGTTGGTACTTGGCCCATTTTTAGTTTCAGTGCTGAAGACTAACAATAAAATAAAATAAATCTAAGTAAAAATTGAAACATAATATATTTTGAATAAAATAGCAACATCCACCTAAAAATAGAATATATATTTAAGAATATCAAACTTAACCTTAGTTACCATACAAAACACTGAAAATAACAATTTTTGAAATAAAATATTTAAGAAATATTGTAGCAGTAGACCAATCAAATGTATTGCTACAAAATTATTCGTTTGTCTGTAACAGCAGTGCTGTTTCTTCAGCAGTGTATAAAGTACACCTGTATATAATATATACATGCTTAACTACAGTGCATGGTAAAATGATACAATTTAACAGAAATTGATGACTGCCAAACAAATTCAGATTATTAATGTATATTTACATCTATTATAATTTAAGCTTATTTGCTCATTTTTCCAAATAACAAATAAATTCGCTTAATAAAATCTTTCATTTTCCAGACATTTCATCCCATACACAAAAACTGTCAATACTTGAAGTAAAATGCTACTTGTTACTCGTCAATACTTGAAAAAGTATGTACCGTACTTCCATACTGGATATATGTGCAATTTCTACTTTAAAAGTCGAATATTATAAGAAAAATAATTGCCTTGATACTTGATATCTGCCGAAAAATACTTCCCAGGCGAAGCTCTTAAATATATAAAATAAGGTAATTAACTCAAAAATATAAATCAATTATAATCCAACAAAATCTGATTAAAACACATTTGGCCGGATGAAATTTAATTAAAATCTAGAAGATTTTATTTCTTATACCTTACAAATCACAGCATATTTGATTATAATGGCATGATGTAAAAGTCAACAAGTCGTAGCTTGTAGCTCTTCAAGAATCAAGCAGCATAGGGAATATTACTTTTAAAAACCACCTCGTAACTCAACCACACACTTCGCATTTAAAATATTGCTGATTTTAGAAATTATTTGATACTTGTATACTATATCAAGTCACAATCCTGAATATTTGTGAGACCTTCGGTTATAATAAATATAGATATATTGCTTATATATATAATAGATTCTGCATTTATAAACAATTAAAACTATAAAATACGGTTTAGAGGTCACTTAAAGAACTTTTTGGTAAAATAAGCATATAAGACAATTTAAAACTTCCTAGTTTGTTTGTCACGTCAGGTCGTCCACATAAATCTAGCCAAAGGTTGCCCCGCAATTGCCGCAACGCTTCTCTCTCAGTGCTAAACAGCAAAGGATGCCCAATGGAAAAAAGAAAATAGCACATAACAAACCTAAACACGTGAAATCGTCTTCTAGAACACCAACTCTACATGCTGGACAAGCTCCTGAAAAATTATTTTTTTTAGCGGTATGTGGTTTGTTAAATAATACAATAAAATACACAGCGGGCTAATAGAAATAAAAAAGTTGCTTTTCGATCTTGAGATAATGTAGGTATTATAAAAATGAGGCATCTTCACAGATCAAAAAGTCTTTCCCTATTTCCGACAAGTTCACTCTAATAGCATTTAAATAAAATATTTCTATCTATTTGAATTATATGAAATTACCTATTAACTTACCAATAACTATAACATCAGGATTCTCTACAATAATAGTAGTAGCAGTTGCCCCATAACCCTGTGGTGGAGGGGGATAATATCCACCTTGTGCCGGCCCTGGGGGATAGACTGTAACTGGTGGAGGGCCTGGAGGATAAGCAGCAGCTGGAGGAGGACCATAGTTGTGTACGTCTATATAAAAGACACTTTTATAATGTTAAATATCTTTAATTGCGATCATTAAACATAAATTTAAATTATATACGAAATGCAAACAGGATGTCTTCATAATGAATGATACCTACTATATAGTTAATAAATAGCAACGTACTTGGATACTGGGGACTATAAGGCGGCGGAGGCTCTTTGTATTCGCTCATGATTCGTCAATACTGTATTTTTGGAAACTATCACAAGGCGAAAATAATTTTCTTATCAGTTCTATTACGCTCAATTTAGTAATTAGTCAGTGGCCGTGTCTAACGCAATTCAGCCATTGAAGCCGCTACATGATTTTGACGTTAGACACCTAGGCTGCATGCAGCCGCTTTTTAAAGCGGCTGCAAGAAAATCCAGCGAAATAATTTTCGCTGAATGCTGTCGACAGCGATTCAGCGCTAACCAATTGTAGGTTATATACGGGTTTGTTTGTTTTATTTTTGATTGTGATATTGTGCAAGCAAAATTGACCTGCCAAAAAAGAGGAAGGTAGCAAGAGTTGATCCAGTGTGAAAAAACTGTTTTACGTTCTTCCCTGTGCTTTCAAGGTTTATGGATGTTGTTTCGCCCATTTCCATGCAAATTCCAATTACGTTGTGGTCGGCAGTGCTTGATAAATTAGATACTTTATGAGTTACGGAGTTATATAACTCTGAAGAAGTATATTTCGTAAATAATTCCAAAATAAAATCATTCATACTGAAAAAATGGTCAATTATTATTTTGTTTTGTTTCTACACAGTACAAATAAATTATGACAGTCGGTCGGATACTCTACTCCACCTCAAAAGCCGTCTAACAGAAACGAAAGCGCTGAATGCAGCGCTTTAAATTGTGTGCTTTATCGCTGAATTGCGTTAGACACAAGCAGTATGTCAGTAAGTAAATCAAAACAAACCATCTTTGGCTTAGTGCTGGGCGATGTGCATCGATATTTTTAGAACATCGATGTTTTGTGACCGATGTTTTTGACGTCGATGTTAGAAGTCACAAACATCGATATTGACATCGATGTTTACCTTTCGATGTTATGTGTCATAAAATAAATTTATATAAATATAAAAAGAAATGTATTGATTTTATTTTAATGGTTGTTTAAAATGGTTTCCATCATTCCACCATTGCATTCTACCTCAGCCAATACTCGAGTCCAAACGACGGCAATCGACATCCAGCAACATCCCTTTTTGTCTTGAACGCATAGCCGTATTCAATTGAGTCTGGAGATCAGTTCAAAACATTGCAAAATGAACTGAAACTGAACTGATATTTCAGTTCAGTGAGCCAAGGTCAAATGAAATTAGAAAACAATTAAAAAAAAAGCTGATTGACAATTCACATTTCAATGCCATCTTTTACCTGATCTACTGAACCGATCTAAGTGATCCCGGTTCACTTACAGGTGAGCTAGATCACTTTTTAGGTAGTGCTTAGCCCCTCCTTAGTGCTTAGATTACGTAAAGGTGCGTCCAGACTTGTGACAAAACCCCGTGACGTGACAGCGTCGCGAACATTTTCACGACGAGGCGAACTTCGATGCGTGTCATCGTCGCCTGTCAGCCTCGCGTGTCATCGTCGAGTATCATAGTCCCGTTTACAGCGTTCCGCTCATTTAAATAAAAAACAGTCGGTCATCTTGGACGTTGCAGCAGCAGCGTACATAGTTATAGATCATTTATTGCGTAATTCTATAAATGTTAACGTTGTCTTCTGTTCCCATTCCATATTGATATTAAAAAAATAAATACTAATTCAAAACAAAATAGCCGCTACACTGGTTAAAATTCAAATAAATATTCAAAACGTTCTGATGATACGCGGTCTCGTCCAGACTTGACGAACCAAGCGGCGTAGCATCCCTTTGATGCGACGCCAAAATATCGACAGATCATGGAACGGAGTGATGACACGCAGTAAACGCGGCGATGTTACGCATTGCGGTTACGGAGTACCGTCCAGACTATACGCGACGAGGTTCGTGGCGGTGTCACGACACGCCGTCTTGTCACAGGTCTGGACGCACCTTAATAGTATCTTTCCTTGTCCCCAGATAACCCAAAACAGATGCGTAAGCGGCTATTTAAATGCGTGGAACAAACTTCGCAGCGAATGACCCATGGTCGTAGATGGCTTGAACAGGTTTTGGCTATCTACAGTTTGGTGCGGGTCCGTATGGAAAAACCGTTCTAAGTCGCAACACAACGACAGCAGAATAGTACGGAGTCATATTCAATCTTATTTTTTAAATTAAATTATAAAATTAGTTTAAATGTGACAGTGACATGCCTGGTTTTACGTGCCTGTATTCCTGTTGTTCAAACAGAAGTACTGACGATAAATCTTTTTTCAGGTGCCCTAAAGACCGAGAAAGGTATGTCTTGTGATTTTTACATGTCAAAGCAAGTTATTTATATATTTTTCTGCCCTGAAAATAGACAAAAACACACTAACAACTGCTCTTGAAAACTGGACATTTCACACGCTTATTCGGGTATTTAGATTAAAGGGCTTCGTCTCCGTTTTAGAGCTTCGCCCTCAGAGGTCCTATTCCCAGATCTCTAAAAAAGAGGGTCCAATTTTAGGGCTTCGCCCCCCAGGAGCCGTTTTTTGCATAACTGTAGAAAATTGGACTCTCATACCAGGGGCCCCCTTTTAAGGCTTGGGGCCCAATTTTAGGGCTTCGCCCCCGAAGGCTCCATTCCTAAATCTGTAAAAAATTGGACTCCCATACTATAGGTCCCATTCTAGGGTTTCGCCCCCCTGGGACCTCATTTTAGGACTTCGCCACATGTGTCAAATATGAAGCTCCCACACCAGGGGCCCCATTCTAAAGCTTCGCCCCCCGAGGGTCCCATTTTAAAATCTATGAAAAATGGGCCCCGAGCGAGGAGCCCCATTTCAGGGCTATGGGCCTCAAGGAGCTCCAATTTAGGGCTTCACCTCCGGATGCTCCCTTTCCCGAATATGTAAAAAATGGGCCCCCCGAGGGAAGGCAAAGCCAAAAGAGGAGACCGCCGGTAAATGGCGCCTTTTTCCAAAGATATGAAAAGAATAACTCCAAAAATTAAGGGAAACCCTAGAATGAGGGACTAAACCCTAAAAGGGCGCCCCGGATAGGTCGTTTTCCCAGCCCTGGCATCTCAATACCTACTCATTAACTAGTTACACAAATTGCTGTAGAAGTGTTTGTATGGTCTTTGTAAACTATAAATTTTAATTTAAAGACAAGATGCTTGATATATTATATTATAATAAATATTATATAATATCAATATGATTGAAAAATATAGTATGCAATGCGTGTGAAAATCACTTTTCAACACTTGTTGCACAATATACTATTCTACCACACTCCCAGTGGGGCACCCTGTATGTAGCAGTCGTAGAAAAAGTATAGTGTGTTACACGTGCTGAAGAGACTTTTCACACTCATGAGACTTTATGACCAAACTGTCTCATTCGTGTGAAAAGTCTTAGTTTCAGCACTTGTTGCACAATATACCATAATGATACTCACATATACATAAATAAAATTGGTTATTGGTGCGGCCAGTCTTTTACTAATTGCCAGCCGCAGGTTTAAAACTACTTTGTGCGGGCAATTCAACTCCGCGGATAGACGCGTCATAAAACGAGATTCGTTATTTCATGCGCTTTCGGATCTGTAGTTGGGTTATCTATGCCTTGTCTAAGAGGTAGTGGGCATAGAAAAATATATAAGGGATTTTTCGCGTATTGGGTTTAGATTATGCTAATTTATGATGAATTAACCTTATACGTCATATGCCTATCCCCACCAACATAAATGTATGATACACTGGAGTTACTTAGGTTTTGTTGGCGAAAACGCTAGTTTTTGTCTGATGCAAATGACATAAACCCAAGCAAAACCCGTTCCAGACCGGATTATGCTTGGCTAACCTAACGATGACGTCATCAACATTTCCCCTACTTTAGGTTTTGTCGCGAAAACGTTAGATGATGCTCAAAACCTAAACCGTTTATGCTGGATTAACCTCACGAAAAATTGCTTTTATATCTAACGGCTAACGCTTAGATTAGATTGTCTACGGGTTAACGTCATTAACCAGTTAACCACATACGCTCTTCTTTTTTTTATTTGATTTTGGCTTCTACTACATCTAGAAAGATATTTTGCGAATACATTCAATTATTTAACAAACCTGAAGTCGTAATACAAATTAAATGTATAAAACCTACTACTGTGCTAGCGTCTTCAAACAGCGGTTTTTCTGGTGACCTTAGCCGAATGTCGGCAATAATTAAGTTATTTCGCATAGACCACCGCCCGTTTTGGGGTGCAACCAAACAAAACTAATCCAAAATCAAGGAAAAAAAAACGTTTTACAAACATAACCTTAAAAAGAATTAAGCTGGATTTATAGATTGACATACACTTCCGTTTTGGAGTTGGTGGTGTTCGTACGTGGGAAGGAAGCCTGGTTTTCTAACCTGACTTCGCACGGGAACTGCACGTGATTCACGGTGGCCCCATCGGTTCGAAAGGGGAAGTCGTGGCCGGTTAGGACAGTGTTCAGGGTGAGTCGTTAAATGTAGGGTCGATTCCTACGAAGATTCTTCCAAATTCCTGCACGTGATTACGTGATCTAAAGGAGATCGGGGCATAGGCCCTGCGGAGATGGGAAGTCTCTCTGACAGCAACTGGTTATATCTGCATTGTGTGAAGCTCCTTTGCATAAGACACTAGCCGTGCAGTGCATTAGCTTATTAGTGTAAAGATCGGGAATTTCCAGGGGTACAGGTCCGTCTATTGGAGGTTCCCACCGATTAAGACCCTTCAAACTGGAAAAACGTGTAACGGATGTAGAAGGGTAGCTCTACCTCTCCCTAAGCGCCGGACGAAGGGCGGTGCTGGCGTATTGCCTAGTAGCAAAGCCATTGGTTCTCCGAAAGGGGAACCGAACAAACATACCATTCCATACCTAGATTGACATAACATAACATAAGCATAAGAAGTTAAACATTCAAATTTGAGTGAGGCAATTTATAGATCTTGAAAACTTTGTATTTCGTGCGAAATCTTTTAATTAGTAATGCAATGCAGAGCGCTATCGGCTTTAGGCCATCATCAGTGCTTCTTTGTCAGGAACTAGCACAATCGAGTCAAAACGATCAAACTCTTGCATCACAAATAGGCTAAACAATGAAATTAAAATAAAATTAAATATTACATCACAAATCACATGGAAAGAGGGGGCTGTTATAACCCATTATTCAAATTTCTAAGGAGTCTGAGCGGTTACATATTTAGCGACTTGGTGGGTGCGATAATGGGTTATAACAGCTCACTTTTTCTATGTGATTTGTGATGTAATTTATAATTTAATTTTAATGTTTAACCTATGTGTGGTCCAAGAGTTTGATTGTTTTGACTCGATTGTGCTAGTTCCTGACAAAGAAGCACTGATGATGGCCTAAGGCCGAAAGCGCTCTGCATTGTATTACCAATTAAAATATTTTGCACAAAATACAAAGCTTTCAATTTAATTACTTCTACGTGCACACAGCCTTAAACCTTATCTAAATTTATAGATCGACATAAGACATAACATAAGCTTGACATAAGAAGTTGACCAACTTTAAATTTCTTATGCTATGTGCTTATGTTCGACCAATGAAAACACCGAATTATAATTGTATTTACCTTTTGAGAGAATGACATCTGACATATGCCATATTCAATAAAGTTTGGTGTTTTGGCGATTTTTGTATGCCTTTTATTTTTGAGAATGCTAAGAATTTATAAATTAATATACATAAGGCTAAAATATATACTTCTTTTAAAAATTTAAACAAACATTTGTAAGGTTAGTATTTTCGCTTCACAGCTCAGGCGCAACATAACACAAGCCCATTTATAAACCGACCATTTATTTTAATGTGCTTATGCTATGCTATGTCTATGATGTAAATCTATAAATCCAGCTTTACAATCATAGCTTGGCACTGACGGGGATCGAACCAGCCACCATCGCATCACAAACGCACTATATAACCACTGAGCTGTCAGACCGTTGTAAGCAATTCAGTGTATCGCGAAGACAGACATGGGTAATTCTACCGATTCGGTCAACGTCGGATCACGTCGTGGAAGATCGCAAGAAAAGTTGACAACATACCAGACCGTCAGAAGACGCTATTAGAGTAGATGTTACACTGGCACAAGCTTGGGCATTATAAGGTCCTTTACACAAATAGTGCACTATATAAAAATCGGCCTTTCCTATTGGTCGATCGGTATGGCCCTCCGCTCGCTTCGCTCGCTACGGGGGCGCAAGAAAAGGAAACTAACCAGGTGCTAACCCTAACTAACCCAAGACATACCCAAAATCAAGAAAAAGCTGTTTAGAAACTTAATCTTAAAAAAAAATAGCAACGGGGTTCGAACCTAGGCCATCCAGGTGAAATCCAGCTGTATAAACCTCTACACCACGAGAGCACTTGATAGAAATCGATTGCATCACGCAGACATATCGTAATACGAGATGGATCGACCAATAGGAGAGGTCGATTTTTTCATAGTGCACTATTTGTGTAAAGGATCTTTAAATGCCAAGCATTGACAAGGGAAGGGAGTGGGCGGGTAAAACCGGCAGCTATTCTGACGGGTTGGTTCCACGATTTGACAAGTGTCAAGCGTCGTTAAGGCTTCACGCATTCTCGAGAAGTGACGTTTCATGAATATTTTATTATAATCTCAGCAAGCATCTGCCTTATTAGGTACATTCTCGTCACTAAATTATATATGTTATTTTATACTCCATAATACTTCTATTACTGGCTTAAATCACAAAATGCTATGATTGAAATATAACAAATATATTTCCTTAAAAGATCAAAACAATGTACGCCACTGCGCGACAGGCCAAGGGTAATTATGTGATTCTTATTAGCAATCATGACTGAAAATGTTAACAAAGGTAATATAAAATTACGAAGAAAGGCAGCCTGAAGTATAGTTGTTATCATATTTTGAAATAATCTATATCTCAGCTCACACAAAGAAAATAAATAATAAATATTAGCGTCAGCAAGAACTAAGTGTAGAATATATTTACCTGTGAAAAGTAATTCCAGGCTCCTTTCGGTCATTGCGACTTTTACAGCCATAAGAACAACAAAACACTATATTGTTATGGACAAATTGAAGTATTTTGAGAGTTTTTCACAACAAAAATCACCAAAATACACGGAGGTGCCGCTTTGAATGTCTGGCTTCTATTAATGGCGTCCGTTCGATTTTTGATCACACGTACGGCGCGCAGCCGTAAAGCGAGATTATCTGTCCACTCCCTTCCCTTGTCAAAGGGCACAAGAGTCTGGGTACTACACAATGGATTTAATGAACATATTGCGATACCACGCATTTATATCATATGATTCATATGAGACTATTATTTCTTCTTCACGCATGGCCCCCGCTCGCTCCGGGGCGCAACTCAAAACTAACCCATGGCATAACCAAAATGGAGAGTTTAAAAAAAACAACTAGACCACCAGGCTCTGATAGCAATTGACCGAAAATTGAATGCCTTGCGTGGTAAAAACTTTACAAGCATGCTCATGAGTGCAGTGTCACAGTATGTCTGAATATGTCAATTAATAATGAATCATGAAATCCATTCCGGTGCACCCAGACGCTTCTATAGTTAGCACTATAGTTGAACTATTAGCTTAGCTTTATCTATTTAAATTAAAATTTAAATAACAATAATCGGATTAATGATAGTATAAAATCGGTTGATGTTGAAGTACTATGTATTGTATAATAAGTGACAGTAATATACACTAGCTCATTACTATTCGCTAATATATCACAGTACACATAGTGTCTGGAAGCCACTACAATACGCGTGTTGATATTCGATACTATCCAGCGATGCTACATTTAGTAGATTTCTAATTTCTTGATAAATTTTCGCCTTTTTTGCAAAAATTTTAGTAGGCATCAGATTTTCCTTAGTAGATTTTAGTAGTCCATAAATTGTTAAATAACAATAATTGTAAAAATAACTAAAATCGAAATATAAATAAACATAGACAAAAGCAGAAAACAAGCCCCATTCTTTTATTTCAATGTTGGTAGACGTGTAAGTATGATGGTATTTTTATTGCTTTGACTGCTTCGTTGGCCTGTTTCCTTTTCGGTGATTCCCCTAAACTTTTGCAGAATTCGCCTCTGTATTTTCCCGACAACCCACGACTGATTTCATTTATTAATTATTTTATTTGCTCCGGTTCAGTATTATGAGTTCGCTCGCTCCTGGGACGCAAGCAAACAAAACTAACCCAAAATATGCCCAAAAATCAAGAAAATAATATTTACATTTTTAACATTTGGGCTGCAGTTAGCCGTAAATCAATCTTAATATTTAATATTACACTTCACGCATGGCCTCTGCTCGCTCTGCTGGCTACGGGGGCGCAACCAACAGATACTAACTCAATGCATGCCCAAAATGAAGACATACACTTTTTACACATAATATTACAAATAAAAAAACATGTCTTGCCACTAGAATCAAACCCGGGCAGCCATATGGTAGACTCAGCATCCAACCACTGAGCTACCGACTAACTGACAGCAGTTCACTAGATCGAAAATAGCGTCGTCTGACAGCGATCTGTTTCTGTTCTTGTCGGTTCCACGACACGACGTTGGCCGAATCGGCAGAATTACCCATGTGTTCGCGGTACGCTAGATCTCTTGTAACCGTCTGATAGGTCAGTGGTTCGATAGTGTGTTTGTGATGCAAAGGTTGTTGGTTCGACCCCCGTCAGTGCCAAGCTATTATTTAATTCTTTTTTCGGTTATGTTTGTAAAAAGTTTTTTTTCCTTGATTTAGATTTGGGTTAGCACGTGGTTACTTTCCTTTTCTTGAGCCCCCGTAGCGAGCGCAGCGAGCGAAGGGTCAAGCGAAACAACTTAATTATTGCCGACATTCGGCCAGTCGCCGAAGGTCACAAGAAAAGACCAAAACAGACCCCTATCTGAAGACGCTAGTTAGACCGAAGACCCTAAAGGAATGCTGTTTATAAACAATGTAATGCGCGCGCATCTCTGAAGCCCTCTGATGTGGTACGGGCACGGTATAAATAAATAGACGGTAGGTTCACTGGAGTAATGGACACATTTGAATTTCGTCGTTAACATTTGGCGTTGGAGCGAATCCGGATCAAGCTCTCTTGCTCTGCTATGAGGGACCGTGAGTGTCCAACGCCCTCAATTTGTGACTGTCGCGTCGCGTTTTATTTTTTGTATCAAATTATAACCGAGGAAAGCGCATCAGCGAATACCTTTTGAATCTCTCCGGAACGTTGAGCCCGTCAGACTACTCGCGGCTGCAGGGGTGCGGTTTTTGATGTAAAAACATCAAAACGATTTTGCTGAGTGACTACTCGATATTGTTTTTACGCGATATTTCAGTTCGTAGTGCACTTGTGAATGCATGCGGTTTAAAGACCTGCAATTCGCAAGTATATGACCCTCTGCTCGCTCCGGGGCTAAAGAAAACCAAACTAACCAAGTGCTAACCCAAGGCATACCCATGAAAACCCAAAAAAAAAGTGTTTATTTAAAAAAGAACAAAACCGACAGGATTTGAACCCGGGTGGCCGAAGTGAAGGCCAACCATGCAGATCCCTAGACCATCTGCTGACTAGAAACAACTGGTTGCATCACGAAGTCATGCGTCACCTCACGTAGCCAGCCAATCACGCTTCTCATTCACAAGTGCACTATGAACTGAGAGCTTGCTGTTTGTACTTTAGTATGAGAAACGTCAAACGTCTAGTGGTGCAAACTGTCAAATAAACACGCAACTGCCGATTCCCCCGCTCGGTTACTTTACGAAAAAGGTTGTGACGTGTTACGTAACATAACCTAGTT
This sequence comes from Pissodes strobi, assembly GCA_016904865.1. NCBI lineage: Eukaryota > Metazoa > Arthropoda > Insecta > Coleoptera > Curculionidae > Pissodes > Pissodes strobi. The sequence goes on from JAEQML010051076.1 coordinate 11,838, forward strand.
TTTTAGTTTTTGAATTGTTGTGATGATATGATTATAACATGCTCATGTTAAATAATTTTTTCTTAATCCGGTTTTTTTATACATAAATGAAACTTTACAGTCCCTTAATAAAACGGTTGTTGGACCGCTGGCCAGGCAAAAAAACTTTCGGAATATATAGGTTCTTGCCAATATTCTTCTTGTTAGGTGCAACATTAGAATTTTCTATGATAAATTGGAGAGTTGGAGAAGTAAATTTCTGTAAGTATATTGAATGGTTTAATAGGGTGGCTTAGCCTGCATATGTAAAACATTTCAAGGTAGCTTGCTTCTATATAGCTTTAACTGTTTCTTGTTTTGCTCATAAAGTCAGTTTTCCTTAGTTGGTGTAACTTAGCACAATCTAGAAAATTAATGTACCAAAGCTGACTTCTAGCGACATTTACACAATCACAATCTCATTTAATGTAATTTGAGTGCATATTTTTCCCAGTCAAGTATCTGACCATTAATATTTTTAGATGATACTTATAAGAAACGACAAGCATTGAATATCTTGGAAAAAAGACATTTTGATGAGCTAGAGAAGGAAAAAAATTGAGAATACGGAAAGATACAAAAATGCCAGCTGGTACAACTTGGGGAAAATACTTGAAGTTTACTACCTGTGCACTTCTTGCAATGATGGCCGGGTCTCAGACCGTTCATGTCTATTACAAACCTCTAGACGATATGGAAATTTATATTAAGGAATTGGAGAATGAGTTTAAAAAAGCATAACCCTCATATACTTAAAGTTGGCAACATATTTCCAACTTTCATATACTTATACTAGTTATGAGGAAAGTGGTAGTGTTTGAAAGATGTATATGTTTCTAGCTGATTTTTTTTTGTAGTAAAGATGAATTTATGTAAATATAAAATTTTATTTATGATGTTTTTAGCCTTGCGTTTTTTATTTTATCAAACTGAGTATGGTGATGAAAGAATTATTCTTAATTGGGATGGTTTTATATACAAATACAAGCTTTTTTGAGTGAAACTATGCTCCAACATATAAAAATTGTATTACTTGTAACCTAAACTAACCAAACAAATTGAAGACAATAATTGGCTATTTTTAGTTTTAAAGCAAACAATTAATGAAAATTTGGGCCATAACAAGTTGAGCCACGAAGCATATATTCCTTTTGTATGATTTTATATGGTGTCACACATTTATTTTTTACAGTAACGGAATTTAGATGCTATTATCTGTGAAATTTGAATAAGAAATATTTCTATCAATACATCGCTTAAGAATAAATTTAAGCTTTATTTAAATATGTATTATATTTATTTAATAGGACCAACTGGCTCTGATATATAAGTAATAAGCCACACTATTATTTTTAGTACCTCAATAATACATATTGTAAAATGTTCGTAAGAGTGCTAATACTTCATTTGATTTTCTCTCGAGAGAGTAAGATATAATATCTGTTTTGTTATATTTGTGTACTTATGTGTATTATATACAGGTTTTAAGTCACATTTTTCTCTCATCTCTAATCGAAACAATATAAGTTGCAAAACAGAGAAAGAGACCGTTCACATCCCTAAATATAGCCTTCTTCCTATCTACTGAAGTAATGATTTCATACATGGAGGAATGTTGATTATGATGCATAATAATGGAACAAATTTGTTCGAAGGCTGCAGTAGATTTTATAATTTTATTGTTTAAAGGGAATTCGTATTTTCGGTAATAATTTCCAAGCCTTTATAATTTGTATATTATTTATCTCTATCGTTGACCCTCGTCGAAATTTTGATGCGCGGTCATGCCAATTTATTTATTTATTTACGAACTTGCCACTTTACTATTTTACAGCCAAGATAATACTGTCTAAAAATACATAACATCCAAATAAAGTATCCTAAGACATATACATATTTCTTAAAATAACAATAGCAAATATAAAAAAATCTTACAGTCACTGAATCTCATTGTTTCGCAACCCTCCCCCTGAATGCTGACGCACCTGGGCCGAACACACAAGCCCGCGCACTGAACCAATTCACCCCTCTAATCCTTGATATGGGCTCACTAGTGCCATAGTGCGTCCAATGAAAAGGCGCTTTAAAAACTTTCGTATGCCTACCTCTTCTGTCCGGAACATGCAACGAAATTAAATCAAGTAATGCAGGGCAATCTATTGAAGAATGCACCACCCTGTGCAAGAAGCATATATCCATCAAGAACCTCCTCCTCTCCAGGGAATCAATGCCCAACAATTCTCTCACATGACCATACTCATACTGATCCCATGCATACCCACAACCGGTAAGTCACCAATATTAGCAATTTGGTCTGTACTCGCTCTATATGAGACCAATAAGATGGATTCCAGGCCACAGAACAATATTCCAGAATAGAACGGATAAGGCAACAATAAAGAATTTTCTGAGTAAAGATAGAAAAGTCAGCAGAAGATCTTTGGATAAATTTTATAAGCTTTTGAAGTTATGATGTTAATATGATCATTAAATGAAAATTTACAATCCATGGTGACCCCCAGATCCATAATTTCAGCAGTACACTTCGTTAAAATTTATAGGAAGTGCAATGGGGTTCCTCTGGAGAGAAAAAGTAATGTTGCATTTTCTGGCATTAAGATTCATACTATTGCCCCGGTACCATCCAGAAAAGTTTTCCAGATCCTCCTGGAGCTGGAACGCATCAAACATGGAGGCCACAGACCCAAGTAACTGTCTAACTGTCGATCCACATCAGTATCAATAACGGCCCCAAGGCCAGTGCCCGCAGTTTAGCATCCAGGAGATCATGATTGACTCGATCAAATTTCTGCTATAATTTTCCACCTCGTCCTGCTTGCCTGATTTGAAAATTGGTTTCAGATAGCTTAGCTTCCAGAAACGCGGAAAAACTTCTGTACTCAAAGAAATATTAAATATTATATGAAGAGGTACTGCAAATTGTGAAAATGCATTTTTTCATCAAAAATGTTGGTATACCCTCTGGTCCATATGTAAGTTTAGAAGGAATATCAGCCAAACCATTGACAATATCAGAGAGGGTAAAGGAATATTTACTGATATCCTCCCGGTTATCAAACCCATAGTCAGGCACTGGCAATGATATTTTTAATAAATGTATTCCTGTCAGAACAATCAAACGAAAACGTAAAAAACCATAGGTCATCAAGTGTCTAAAGAAAGTAAAACCCTGAGAGTTTCAGTTTGACAGAGAATTCTCTTATAAGGATGAGAGTAAGAAAATATTTAATCATTTCCATGATCTGAAATGATCTCCTTAGGCTCACTTCCCTTGTTTCAGCAAACACTTAGACTTAGCCTCCTTATTGGTGGAGCTTATTACACAGTGCCCTGCAGAGTATTTTTCTTAATTTGTATTTTTCTATCCGGCCCAATGTAAATTAGAATAATTTTATTTTATTGATCTATTTTTTTTATTTTTATTTTATTTATTTCTTACAGTATCAACAGCAATGATTGCCAATTACAGATACCAAACTTAACACATAGCAGATACCATAGTACATCAAAAAACAATATAAAAACACTCAACAGTAAGAACAAACAATATTCAACTTATAAGTACAAATGTAACGATATGTAACTAAAAAAACTTACTACAAAAAGTTAAAACGACAGTCATTCAAATCACAGTTCTACGGTAACATTGCAGATTGATGTTCATAAAGCCTATTAGTAATCATAATTTTGAATTGATTCAGAGGAACTTGGTAAATATCAATATCAGAGGCATATTTATTGAATAAAGAGCACATTTTATATATAGGTGAAGCCTTAAAGGTATTAGTGCGAGGGAAATCCAGGTAGAAACAATTTCTTGATCTAGTACTTCCGGCGCCAAATGAAAATTTAATTTCAGATAAAATCTTGGGACAGTCCACCTTATTACTAATAATCTTAAAAAGAAATATCAGACATGTTTTTACCCTTCTGTTTTCCATAGATAAACACTCAAACATATGAAGCAGAGTCCAATTATCAAAGCCTCTTTCTGGGTAGTAACCAAACCTTTTAAAATATAAGTATTTTAGAAACTTTCTTTCTTGTTCAATACAGTTAACCCAAGTATCATATTGTGGGGACCATATAACAGATCCATATTCTAGTTTTGGCAACACGAGACTTTCAAACAACCTAACAGATACACGTAGGCTAAAATTCTTGGTTGTCCTAATAACATACCCCAAGATACCATGTGCTTCCTTAACCCTAGCAGCAATATGTTCAGAAAATGCTAAACCAGCGTCAAACATTACCCCCAGGTCCTTATGGTTAGAGGCAGCACACAGAGGCAAACCATCAACACTGTATACATGTTTATGAACATTCTTGTTCAGTGTAAAACTCATGGAGGTGCATTTCTGTGTATTGAGAGCAAACCCATTTTCCGCACACCACTTAACCACCCTATTAAGATCATCCTGTAAGAGTTAGCACCCGCTGCCAGGGCCATCAATTTCTAAGAACATTTTAAAGTCAGCAGCAAACAAAAGGGCAGTAGAATACTTGCATGACTTGCACATGTCATTTATTGTCGCAACAAAAAGTAATGGTCCCAGATTTGACCCTTGAGGAACACCTGAATGACTAGGATAAGGATTCGACCTAAAGCCACTAATTTCTACAATATTTTGCCTCTGTGACAAGTAGGACATCAACAACATAGTGAGAGCCGGTGCTACATTCATTCGCTGAAGGGCCCTAACCACTACAGTATGCTTAACCCTGTCAAAAGCCTTCTGCAAGTCGGTAAATATAACATCAACTTGAGACTTTTTGTTTAGTGAAGTATGGATGTACTGAGAGAAAATCACTAAGTTCGTCAAAGTAGACTTTTGGGGTAGGAAACCATGCTGCTGCTCAGAGATATGATGTCTAATATCCTCGTACAGTCTATTGAAAAGAACAATTTCAAACACCTTAGAAATTGAATTAAGAATGGAAATTGGTCTATAGTTTACCACCTCCCGCTTTAAACCACCCTTAAAAACGGGAATTATTTTACTAACCTTCCATTCACTGGGGAAGGTTGATGTCTTAAGACAAAGATCAAATATAAACGTCAATGGTCGGGTTACTAGGTCACCACAGCCCTTCAAAATATATCCCGGAACACCATCAAAGCCAATAGCCCTATTTCCCTTTAATCCATTACTGAAAACATCACTTTCCAAAATGGGGTCGTAGCAAAAATAATCAAAACAAACATTGGGCTTCCAAGGAAGAGATTCAGGATTAGAAAAAACATCACCAAAGTAGGCAGCAAAAATGTTAGCAATGTTTTGAGATCCTGTGTAAGATATGTTTTTGTAATTTAAAGTTGCAGGAATCTCGGATTCATTTCTATGACTCTTGATAAACCTCCAAAAATATTTGGGATTAGAAGTCAAGGCAGCTTGAACCTCCGACATATACTCCTTGTAGTTCGAATTTATAGCATACTTCAGTTTGCGCCTAACTTCAATATACCTCGTAAACCAGTAATTTATTTTAGTTCTCTTATACCGTTTAAATAATTGTTCCTTAGTTCTAACAAACCTAATAATGTCTGCATTATACCAAACAGGAAAAACTCTACCAATCTGTCTAGACAACGGGACACATTTTTTAAAAATATCTTCAAGTATCTGGTAAAAAACAGTTACTGCATCATTGATATTCCTGCATGCAAGCAAACTGTCCCACCTTGATCAACAAAAAGTTGGCCTTTTTAAAATTGTACTTAAAATTAGGTGTGTATTTAACGTAAGTTTCCTTAGTTTTTAAGTTTAAATTGATCAACAATGGAGGATGGTGATTGTCAATGGGCAGTAATGGTTCCGTCTCAATTATCACCTCACAGTAATATAGGCGCGGACTGCAAATCACTAAATCTAACATCACATTATTTACATTTAAAATATTATTACATTGCATAAAATTTGTAAAAGCTAAAAAATTATTAAAATCACAAATAGGCTCCTTATGCATATTAGTATACACAAGGTCACGCAAGTTAAAATCTCCTAGTATTATACAATCATAGTTCAACAAGTTAGACTCAATACATTGATAAAATCTACGGTAAGTGTCAACCTCAGAACTAGCAATATAAACATCAACGACATACAAGCATCTACCTAATCCCAGACATAACCTCACACAGAGCGCCTCCAAATCCCTACCAAAAATATCGCATATGTCAGTACTATATTGCTTTCTAACCGCCAAAAGAACTCCTCCACCTTGTTTCTTATGTGTCAAAGTATAGTCTCTGTCTTTTCTGAATATATTTCTAGAGGTGCTATTAAATTCTTGATTGTGAATTGAACAATTTAACCAAGTTTCTGTCAGAGCAATAATATCAGAATCATTTAGTAACATTGACATTTTTAAAGAGGTAAGTTTAGTTGTAATGCCCCTGGTGTTCTGATAAGAAATCAGAAAATTACCTATGTGAGATCTATATGTGTCATGGTTATCGGAAAAGTTGAATGGTCAATAGCAGCAAGAGAAGGACTTAAGACTTTATTGTGGTCCGAGTCCACAGACAAACAAATGTTGGTTTCAACAGTCACGGGAATACTTATGTTTCCGATAACCGGAGACAGTACAAATACATTTCTTAATGCGTTACTAGCGCTAACATATTGAGACAGACAAACACAGAGAGCTTTTTTATTAAGCCTGAATCTACCATATAATATACTATTGCCAAAAATTCTTATTGAAGCTCTTTGCTTATCAAGAAATTGGCTACATAATGTAAAAAAATGTGTGTATGTAAACTCGCAAAATTTGTTATAAGTCAAACTTAAAGTAAGGTTTGTACATTTTCCAAGAGTAAGTAATTTATACAAAGAGTAACGGTCAAAATTTGTGACACGCAGATCCAAACACACAATAATGTTATCAGCAGTACCATAATTAGTTGTTAGTTGAAATATTCGGTTTGCCATTTGCACCAAAGAATAATTAGGATGAGATTCTCCATATACAACGTAGGTCCCTGAATTGAAGGAAAGTGTCACACCAGAAGCTACACCTCTTGCACTGCGATCACCAAACACCAAAACACTGCTATTGACAACTGGCATGAGCAGGTGAGTATTTTCAATACCCATAACATCCGGGAGCTGCGGCGTTGTGACTTCGCCATACTGAGGCTATTCTGTGCTGCCGTATCTCCATAACTTGTAATCGGCAGGTGGGCTTCTCTTGCAGGACAATCAGAAGTTTCAGAACTTTCAGAGGTTAGAAGATTTCTGCCCACAAGATCATGAGTCGCTAACTCATCAGCAAGACTCATACCGTAATTGATATCGGGCTCCGTCTGGGTAGATCTAGGAACCTGAATACGCATCATATTGTAAATAAGAAGCGCAACTTCGAGCTCATCATCAAGAGTATGGGAGTTCGATAGCACCTGCATGCTGACACTAGTCTGACATTCCCTTGTGGCAAACGACAGTAAAGGTGCAGGCCTAGACGGTGAGTCGCATTCTACAGGGCAGTTTAAACACTTTAAATTACTAGAGACAGAATCAGTCTGTGTTGGTTTTGACATTCTTGATATCATAGTTTGAGTTCCGGAGCTTTGCATTTCCATGATGGTCTGAGTATCTATATCAAGTGTTTCAGGCTTCTGTAAAGCTTGAATAATGTTGAATTTTTCCTCATTCGTATTGAGCAGATCTGATATTTGTAGTTTTAGGTCTTTAATTTGTTTTGCCAAACCAGCCTCAATATCTGCTACCTCAGAAACCAGTGAGCAAGAATTTCGCTTCTGGCGCTCAATAAATCTGTTTTTCTCATCAATTTCTGTTCTTAAATCCTTTATAAGACTAGTCAATGTGGAAATAGGAGAAATATCATCATCTTCATCATTACACATAACCTCTCTACAAGCCTTTGAACAACAGATTAAATTATTGTTTATTACATCATAATATTTTGTTCTTTTCCAACAGCTTTGGTGGAAAATGTTTTTACACACTATACAAACCCAATTATTAAAAGATTTGTTTCTGCAGCACTTAAGATCACCCATTGCAAAAAGTGATTAAAATATTACAATATACCCAGTGTGTTGCACCAAAAAAAGAAACAGAATTAATACCAATAAAAACAAAAATTTCCAAGAATCGGACATAAGATAACGTACAACGTGCAAAAGTTCATAAATATATATTAAAATAATCAAAATAGTTTGTGCATCTAAGGTGTAAATTTGGAACGTAGCTGCTACACAAGAATGTAAACAAGAGTCTTGGCGCCAATTAAACACAGTACAAATCGATGTATAAGTTCCAAAATTTACCGTTTCCGAGAAAAACAAAACACTGTATCCAGACAAAAAGTGCTCACTGATTTTGTATTTCGAAATTAAAGCATTCTTTGACTTTGACTGAAATATCCATACATTTTTATCATTCACCATTTTATCAGGAAAGTAAAGGGATACGTTTCATTTATACTAATTTATATTATATTTATTTAGTGACTACATAATTATATACTATACTTTTTATTTTATTGAATTTATTGTGAAGGAATCATATTTGTTTTACCTTTTGAATAAAAAGTTCACGAAATTGTGCGCTTTCTTCACGCTTTACTTTAGAGCCTTAGAAACTTTAATTCCTCGCCAAAGAAACCAGGCAGATATATTATCTAAATTACAACTTTATTATGCTTAAAGGAACAAAGAAAAATTCAGAAATTCTAGGAAAAAGACAATACTAAAAATTTCTAGGCGTTATCACAACTCTCTGCCGTGTTGGCACTTGCATTTCCCAATTCGTAAACGCTTCTTCTTCGTATTTTCGAAAAATATTTATGTTTTAGGGCCTCCTTAGCCGATATCCTCTCCATGTGGTCGATCTTCAAACAGTTTTCTAACAAGTCGAACGCGTTACTGTCCACCAGATATTCGTTTTCGCTGTTGACGAATCTTTGCCAAGATTTTCGCGTGTGATGTCCCAATAATTGCAAAAATTTCGCGTCCAGTTGGATATTGTATTTTTTTAGGCAACTGTGCAGTTCTGACGTGCCTAAAAATACAAATAAAATGCTAAATAATATTCTCGAACAATCTACTATATGGTTATTATTGTTAAAAAGGTGCGTAAGAATTTAGGTCACTGTCACTTACTGGGTTAAATGTGTCACTTTGTCTTTATTTATAATAATATATAATGATGAAATATGTACATAGCTTAGAGAGTAAACACAGATCCAACAAGAGCAATTTATAATAAAGAATAAATTAAAAGCTGCAAACAAATTATATCAATCATAAACATTAAATTTCGTAACACACTCTTCTTGCCTGTATAATTATAAACTCAGCGTTATTACGTATATGAGCCTTTGAAGAAGGAATTGTGGAGACGTAACATCCATTTAGGGCGAAGTTGCGAAAGTGTGATAAATATACTACATAGTTTTTTTTTTAGAAAATGTTTTTATTTAGATTTGTTTTTGTTGATTATGTATTTAAATACATATTTTACAAATGAATTTGTTGTTCCAGTTTTTCTTAAGTTGTTTCAATTATATATTCTTTTATTAGTAAACAAATATATTTTATATTTTAGGTATATTAATAAATGATTTAATTTTTTACATAATTCCGATTTATATTGCTTGCGATGTCTAAACCATCGATGTTAATTACATTAGCGTCCTAAGACAGCTGTCTGTTTTCAACTACGGCCCACTGAATTGCTTTCAACGGTCTGGTAGTGCAGAGGTCAGATACTGTGCTTGTGATACGACGGCCCGGGTTCGATTTCCGTCAATGCCCAGCCATGTTTTTTATTTTTTTAAGGTTATGTTTGTTTCTTTTTTGAAATGTTGGATAGTTTGGGTTAGTTTTGTTTGGTTGCGCCACGAAGCAAGGGAGGGTCATGCGTAAAGTTAACAAAGTACTCTTTTTTTATTCCAGCCTCTTTAAGAAAATATGCTAAAATGTTTCATCCAGATATACTCCCAAAAATAAATTTCAGCCCCTGCCACATCAAAATTACAACAAATAATGTGTACAAAATTTAATTAACCCTTAATCATTGCCCGCGACATTCGGTCTAGGTCGCGTCGCCTGGTAGAAAAGTTGAAAACAGACCGCTGTCTGAAAGCGCTACTGTTGTTGATGTTAATCACTCGATACATCGTGGCCAATGTTGCCAGATCAGTTTTATAGTTAGGTAGTAGATTGATGTAAAAAAAATAGTAGATTGATTAAAAAAAATAGTAGACTGCAAATTCACTGTCTAGGATTAAAATAAAACTAAAACCGATCCTATTTAATATTACTCAGTCGGTTTTGAGTAAGCACGCAGACTCACAAGTCGTATGTAAAATGCCAATGACGTTTAAACGATTCAAAGGACGAACTAGTGAGTCCCTCATATGTATATACAGAACTTGTGGTGGTGGTGCCAGTTTTAAAAACTGCACAAAAATAGCAACGTAATCGCACTGCACAAAAATAATTAAGATGATATGTTAGAATTTTAAGATTTATGTTTAATTTTTTAATTTTTTCTTGTAGCTTTAGGATATTTAATCAAGTATTCTGATTTTCTCTAAATAATAGTAGAATTTACCTTTAAGAAAGTAGAATAGTAGCCAAAGGTCAAAAATAGTAGATCTACTATAAAAATAGTAGACCTGGTAACACTGATCGTGGCATCGATGTATCGAAGTTACGATGTATCGATAATTCCGATCGATGTGGCCATCGCTACCAATAATACCAAACATATATTTTAAATATATGATTTTTCTTATAAAGACAATATGCCAAAGCAGATAGGTTACTGGTAGGGCTGGGCGATTATTGAAAGTAACAATCGATTTTCGATTATTTGTAATAATCGAATATTCTCGATTAATCGATATCGAAATAATCGAGTCCGCCCGGATGGACACACCACTACCTCCCACGGTCATTTCTAGTATAATGACCGTGAGTCCCTCCAACGCAACGCCTGTAATCTATCTATGTAATGAGTAATGGAGTCATTTGAAAGAAAATGTGAGCGGGGCAATAACGCGTACGATACTGTTTACGGTTTAATAAATGTGAAACAAGCCCATAATATAAAAATTAAACCAGACCGTGGTGTGGTAGTGGTCGATACTATCGATAGTTTGAAATTAACTAGGGACACTATCGAAAATTAAATGTCAATGTGCTTAATAAGAAATAATAAACTTGCAACAGAAAAAACGAAAATTGGAGATATCAAATAAAAGTAAAATATTTAAATTCTTAAATAGAGATAAAAATATCAAACAGCGTCTTCAGGCAGCGGTCTGTTTTGAACTCTTCTGGTGACCTTGACCGAATGTCGGCAATAATTAAGTTATTTCGTGTGGCCCTCCGCTCGCTCCGGGGCGCAACCAAACAAAACTAACCCAAGTTATGCCCAAAATCAAGAAAAAAAAACGTTTTGCAAACATAACCTTAAAAAGAATTAAAAACATAGCTTGGTACTGACAGGATCGAACTAGCAATCTTCGCATCACAAACACACTATCTAACTAGACCGTTCGAAGCAATTCAGTGTACCGCGAAGACATAGAGTAATTTTGCCGACTAGATTCGGCCAACGTCGGGTCGCGTCGTGGAACCGCACATAAAAAATTAAAACAGATCGCTGTCGGAAGACGCTACTTAAATACCTATCAGTGTATCACGATATAGATGGCACTGATGGGTATCTAAGGCCTAGGGTCTGCAAAGTGGGCATTGTCTTTACACAATGGCATGGGGCATGGTTTTCCATTAATACCAATATATTTTGCTGATTTAATAATAATTTATATTTACATAAAATGAAAACTCGATAATAACGATAGCCTACTATGACACTATGGTGCGGCCACCGTCACAGACCTTTGGTCAGAGACAAGGGAGAGACGCGCAACTCAATGTTAATAAATCATCCGAGAGAGAGAGAAAGCTGCCATACTTTCTTTGTTTCGCTCCAAGGGAAATGTACGCAGATGGCGCACGAGACGGGCGCTGTGGTTTGCCCGCCAAATTCAAATTAACCATCTCTTTTTTTTCTTTATTTCTTCAAAATTTCCAGGTTCAATTAAATAAGTAGTCGCATAATTCAAAATGTTACTTATTTGATTTTGATGTATATTTTTCTTACAGACAATACGAATCAATATCACTAAAAGAAGTAACATTGTAAAACTGAATGGCCAAATCGACTATGATTCTTCTCATTTATTAAATTTAATATAAACATATTTGCACTAATGGTAATTTCGATTATTATTTCTGAGTAATTTTTCTCAAATGAAAGCAAAAAGAATCGAAAATGGCATAAGTTCAACTACAGCTGAATGACAAATGCAAATAATACCTATAAGGACTAAGACGTTGCCTTCCATCGAGCAGCCAAAGTAAACTTGCTTGCAACAAATTATCATAATAATAAATAATATGTACTCCAAACACTAATAAAAGTCAATAATTAAAGGTAAGAAATTATGATAATAAAAAAATAAGTATAGGACGTTACCTACCTGAAACAAAAAGCGATAAAGAACAATGGACAAATTTACTGGGCCAGTAATTAGGGGGTGGGCAAAATAATCGATCAATCGATTAAAAATCGATTATTCGATTAGCTTTTATGAAAATATCGATTATTTCGATTTATCGATTATTTCGAATAATCGACTATTTCGAATAATCAATTATTTCGATTAATCAAATATTTCGATTAACCGAATAATCGAAATAATCGATTAACGAATATAATTTAGATTGTCGATAATCGTGAGAATACATTAATCGAAATAGTCAGTTATTAATACAAATACCGGACCAAAACATTAAAATGCGAACCAAATGGTTTGTACATTCATATATTCGTATTTAATAATCTATTAGATCACTTGAGTACGCGTTACAAAGCGGGATAACTATTAACTTCTAATCTAATAAACGGAGAAGAATTTAAAGAAGAATATTTTCTACGCATTTTTATTATTATTTTTATAAAAATCGTAAATTCAATTTTTCTGTAGGTTTAAAAATCTCCTGTTCAATGTTCATTGTAAGAAAAACAAGTTGGTCTATATGATCCCCAGTAAGCGAGGATCTAAGATCACTTACGATCTGACCTCCTTTACTAAACACACTTTCAGAGGGAACAGTGGAGGCTTCTACTGTTAGAAACTAACCCAACCTAACAACCAAATACATAATTTAAAGATAAATATTAATTACTATACTATACTGCTAACGTGCTAACACACGTTGAGGTTATGTGTTAGTGTTGTATCTAATTGTGCAACAACTGTCAGAAAATGGCGCGTCGAAATGAGGATCCCCTATTGGCTATTGAAATTTTAAAAACTATATATGTTGTAAAGTAATGGATAGTGAGCAAAAAAATTGAGTAATCGATTAAACGTTTAATATTTCAGCAAATATCTAAATAATCGAAATAATCGGTTAACCGGAATAATCGATTAATCGAAATAATTAGTTGTATCGATTAAGGGACATATTCGATTAATCGGAATAGTCGATGAATCCAAATAATCGATTAATCGAAATAATCGATATTTTCATAAAAGTTAATCGATTTTTACTTGATTGATCGATTATTTTGCTCACCCCTAGTTACTGGTCCAGTAAATTTGTCCATTGTTCTTTATCGCTTTTTGTTTGACGTAACTTCTTATACTTATTTTATTGTCACTCACCTGGGGAAATGAACTTAGATAGAGCAATCATGGCTTTTCCCGTGGTTGCCAATTTGCCTAGAATTTTTGTATATACATTTTGATGTTCTTTTTTTACTCACGCTTGATTAAGAAACACGAGACATACCATGAATAAAAAAAAATCAATTTGACACAGCTGCACCAGAACAATGACCGGTGACGTGACGCGCGCCGATGGCGACTGGACATTTTTGTGATGGCCACTTTATTTGGTTGTGCTGTTTACGTGTTTTTGTGATTTATTGTGCGAATATCATACCTTGAATTATTAACTTTTCTTAGTGATTAGAGTGCATATTATTTATTATTATGATAATTTGTTGCAAGCATGTTTACTTTGGTTGCTCGATGGAAGGCAACGTCTTTCTCCTTATAGGTATTATTTTATTTGTCATTCAGCTGAAGTTGAACTTATGCCATTTTCGATTCTTTTTGCTTTCAGTTGAGAAAAATTACTCAGAATTAATAAGAAATTAGCATTAGTGCAAATATGTTTACATTAAATTTAATAAATGAGAAGAATCAAAGTCTGTTTGGCCATTTAATTTTACAGTGTTACTTCTTTTAGTGATATTGATTCGTATTGTCTGTAAGAAAAATATACATCAAAATCAAATAAGTAACATTTTGAATTATATGCGACTATTTACTTAATTGAACCTGGAAATTTGGAGAAATAAAGAAAAAAAAATTGGTGTGTGCTTAAGACCGCACGAAAGAAGTGAAAACTATAACAAGCAGGGTCATCGTTTGTCAGAATTTCGATCCGAATCTTCGTTGCAGAGATACGGGCGAAAAACAGTTTTACCCCAAAAATCCCCCCTTAAATTAGAGCCCCGGTCCCCCCGTATGGTCTAAGGTGGCCCCCATGGAGCGCACCTACCATAAAAATTTCGACCCCGTACCACAGAAGAATAAATAATCAGAATATTCTCTCAAAGGCGGCATCTTTGATGTCTTTCAGACAAATTACTTTAGCGTCGGCCATTTTTAAAAGGGAAATTCCATGTCCGTATTACGACTTTTCCAAATTTCGTAAACAGGTGAGTATTTGCATTATTTTGTATTATTTATGATTTATTTGTCAGATACTATGTAAATAGTATAGGAGTTTGTATATAATATTTATAGGTATGTTACTGCTAATATCCGAAATACGTTCTTATGCATAAAACCTATGCAAATTAAAAATTGTGGATAATTGCTAAAATCCTTAATTATCAATATTAACCAAATATATTAGACGAAAAAAGTGATAAAAATTATAAAATTGTTTTTTGGGTCTAAGTAGTTATACGCGTCATTCCGTTTAACATTTGTGTATTTTCTATATGTATTAGATAACATTAGATAACAATAAAATAGTTTCTATAATATTATTTATGTTTAAGAAGGTATAGTATGTTCCCCGTATTGCATATAAATAGTATATTAAGATACTAGTTTTAAAATACCATATTTTTTTCGCACGAGCACGAAATGTCTTTTAAAACGTGTATTTTATACTATTTTTTCCATTTTGCAAACCATAAATGAAAACATTAATTTATTCTATCTTCGATCAGTACTTGACCGGCCATCGTGTCATTTTTGACGTCTTTATTACTAGAAATCCCATTGAAAGCGGTTGTTAGTGGGCCTTGACATACCTATGACAATTTTGTTAATAAGATAGCAACAAGACACTCCTTTGCGTGTCGAAATGGAATCCTGTTGAACACAAAATAGAAAATAGTTATTTTTCTACAGCCGCGCGCAAAATATCTAATTACTAAATTCAAATGAAATCGCAAAATCGACGAATACCGTGGATTCTTATTTTGCGCTCTAGCGCGAACATGGAAAAGAAAATTCTCACTTTTTCCGTCGAGTGTGCTATGAGTGGTCATGGAAACCGAAGATAAATAAATGACAGTCGTGCGTTTGTTACAGTTTGTTGTTGGCATTCCTGTTCTAAATATGTCCGAAGCCCGAATACAATATGTCAAAACTGACTGTCATTTGCAAATTTCAGAATAAGTATAGAGAAAAATGTGCATTTCATTTTAAAAAATGCGGCTGTAGAAAAAGTTCTGTGTGTTTTTCGAGCGCAAAATAAGATTACCGTTTTCGAAGATATACGCGTCGCGCAGTAACATTCTTTCTCAAGCGGCAATCGTTACTTTGCGCTCTAAATACACAAATAACTATTGTGTATTTAGAGCGCAAAGTAACAAATTGCCGCTTGAGAAAGAATGATACTGCGCGACGACGCGACGCGTGGGAGCGCAGTAATCTTTAGAAAACGGCAATCTTATTTTGCACTCGAAAAACACACAGAATTTTTCTACAGCCGCATTTTTTAAAATTAAATGCACATTTTTCTCTATACTTATTCTGAAATTTGCAAATGACAGTCAGTTTTGACATATTATATTCGGGCTTCGGGCAGATTTAGAACAGGAGTGCCAGCAATAAACCGTAACAAACGTACGACTGTCATTTATTTAGCTTCGGTTTACATGACCATTCATAACACACTCGACGGAAAAAGTGAGAATTTTCTTTTCCATGTTCGCTCTAGAGCGAAAATAAGGATCCACGGCATTCGTCGATTTTGCGATTTCATTTGAATTTAGTAATTAGTTATTTTGCGCGCGGCTGTAGAAAAAATAAATTAAAAGTAGCGATTGTATAAGGTATTGAATAAAAAAATCTAACATTGTCCCATGCTCTTTTGAACTTATATGAATCTGACCTACAATGCCAACCATGAACACGAAAAAAGGTAATGAATCTAAAACAGTTAATTTTGTCAAGAAATTTATGAAGAAAAATAATACATTAATACGATATGTAACAATGCACCAAACAATACAAATTGTAACGCCCACTTACAATAGGTATCGAAAAAAATATAGATTTGTTTTTATAACCTTTGTCTTTATTTCGGGAAAGAAAAAAAAGTGAGATTGCAGATATACGATTTATGTTCACAGTTCGGTACACAGCAAACATGTTTTCCTCTTCTGTTGTTCATTTCGACCAAATATTCTCAAAACATTGTTAACACAAATATACAAAACAAATAAAAACAAAAATCTAGCACCTAGCAGAGCGTAATGTCAGAATAGAAAACACGCAGGCTCTGGTCAAATGTAATAATACACTTAAAGCGATAGTCGGGCGACTCTGATTCCCCACAAATAATGGCTGACTTACGATGCGCGTCGTGGGTGCGCGTACTGACGAATAATATTAGAAATGAGATTCTGATTGTTTATTCTTCTGTGCCCGTACCTCTTCCCGTTCTTCAGAAATTAATTATTTAAGTTTTTCGTTCTCCCCCTTCTCTTCGCCAAACGGGGGGAGGTATAGGGTCCCGTTTTCGTCCAGGATCTTCCTTTTACGCCGGCTACATCCCCTGAAAATTTCAGCCCTCTACCATTATAGGAACATGCCAGTAGAAGGAGCGTTACGTTACATATCCGAGCATGACGCGTGACGGCTCATTCAATCCCCACAAAAAAATGCAAAATGCGTCTAAAGAAGTTTTCACTTCGAAAAAAAATCCTATATCGACATCATTGATATGAAAATCTAATGCCACCTTAAGCCGCGTGACGTCAGAATATAGGCAACCACTTATTTGGAATTGGTTGCCAGGCGTTAGAAAGAACACTATTTATACTAACGGTTACAGACAACCTACAAAACACATTCCCGTCACGCGTACCGCTTGACGTGCGTTACATTTGTAAAGTTTATATTAGATAATGTCTAATATTACACTTCACGCATAGCCCTTCCCTCGATACAGAGGCGCAACGAACAAAAACTAGCCCAAGGCATGCCCAAAATCAAGAAAAAACTTTTTACAAATATAACCTCAAGAAAATAAAAATTGGATTAAAACTAACCGTAAAAATCAACGCAAGCGAAGCCGCGGGTAAAACCTAAAAGTGTGGTATATTTTTTACTGTACTCTTGAATATATCTGTACTAAATTTCATGATGATCGGAACAGTGTATGCGTGAAAGCGTAAGAAACAAACAAACACATTCGAATCTATAATATTAGTTAGGATTCTTTAATAATACTTACTGGCAGCTTCAGAGTGGATTAGTTCACTGCACAAATTCAACACGAAAATCTAATGCCACCAGGAATAACATCAACATATGGACACAGCTTATTTACCTAGTCATCTTGGGCCGACATCCTTTGATTTGGGAAAGTCAATAACCAAATTTTGCAAATTTTAGAAGAGGGCTATGACTCAATATTGTTTTTTAAACGTCTGGACATCTGAATAATATCTACTTTTGACCGTTCGTTTAATTTAAAATAATAATATGGTTTTTTATCGTCTAAAATCCGTTTAAAGATGGCAAAAGCGTCCGAAAATCCGGACTTTTTAGGACGATAGCCGTGGCTTTGGACGAATTTGTCGTGGATTTTGAAGCGAACATTCATTTTAAATTCAACCGTCCATTAAAAATAAGCTGTGCTATGGATCCAAATACACTGCGAATATAATAATTAATAAATATAACTTTTGACGCTTCGTTTAATTTAAAATATGCTTTTTATCGTCTAAAATTCGTTTAAAACGATTTTAAATGGCAAAATTGTATATAATACCGCCCTAGCGGCTAGAATCGGTTTACACATTTCCGTCCTATTTGCCGAGATTTACCTTCATACCGCCGCGTAAGATGTCTACACATCAAAAGAAGATGGTTAATTTTAATTTGGCGTGCAATCGACACTTCCCTTGGAGCGAAGCAAAAAAAAAGCATGGCAGCTTTCTCTCTCTCTCTCGAATGATTTATTAACATTGAGTTGCGGGTATCTCCCTTGTCTCTAACCAAAAGTCTGTGACCATGGCTGCACCATAGTTTCATACTAGGCTATCGTTATTATCGACTTCTTGTTTTATGTAAATTAAATTATTATTAAATCGGCAAAATATATTGGTATTAATGGTAAATATCCTAGAACAAAAAAAAAGACCATGAAAATGGTTGAATCTGAAACAGAAGAATGGAGTGAAATTGAGGATATTGCTGCATCAATTCTCCTTATAGAAGTAATTCAAAATTATCCATTTTTGTACAATCTCGGTCACCAGGACTATACAAATTTTTAATGTTCGAAATTCTATTGGTTATGAGTTTTAGCCAATCAAATATGAACTTTCCCAACTTCTTGGTGATGTTTATAAATGCCATAAAATTAACTCTGAACTCCGAATTTTGAACCTCAGCAACTATGAACTATCCAACCTCAAAATTCGAGTTTATAAATGGACCTTTAATTTATAGCGCTCGATTGTGGATTGTGGGGAATTACAGAAATATTTTTCGTATCGTAATTTAATTTAAAGGTTAGAATAGATTTTCTTTCTTTTCTTCAGCTTCGCTAAAGTTCAGTTTTGTTTGAAACGTGCAAAGACTGCAGTAATATCTGGGGGACTATTTTATAAACTGTGCAAGTGGAAGAGGCGTAGTAAAGTGTAAACTATGTTTAATAGAATACAAGTCGTCAGGAAATACTTCCAATCTAATGGACCACCTGAAGAGGATCAATCCTAATTATATTGCACGCACTGATGAAAATTCTAAATGTGCACTGACCGACCACATTAAAAATTTAACAGAATATTTTTTTCTGTTTGATATTTTTATCTCTATTTAAGAATTTAAATATTTTACTTTTATTTAATATCTCCAATTTATATCTTTCTGTTGCAAGTGTATTATTTCTAATTAAGCACATTGACATTTAATTTTCGATAGTGTCGCGATAGTATCGCTAGTTAATTTCAAACTATCGATAGTATCGACCACTACCACACCAGGTTCTGATTTAATTTTTGTATCATGGGTTTGTTTCACATTTATCAAACCTTAAAAACTCGTTCAGTATCGTACGCGTTATTGCCCCGCTCACATTTTCTTTCAAATGACTCATTCATTACTCATTACATAGACGGACGTTGGAGGGACTCACGGTCATTATATCAAATGACCGTGGGAGGCTGGGAGGGATTCACCTCTAGCGAGCAGCGGTTATAAACCATAATGACAGTTGGCTGGGCGGGACTTGGTTTTTTACTATTTAGAGGGTTTGTTTAATATTTTGGAATGTCTAATATTTCACTTCATGCATGGCCTTTCGCTCGCTCCGGGGGCGCATCCAAACAAAACTAACCCAAGGCAAGCCCAAAATGAGGAAAAAAGCTTTTACAAACACAACCTTAAAAAAAGTCTTGCCAACCCGGAGCATCGTATCACAAGCACAGCATCTAACCACTAGACGTGTTGGAAGCAATTCTCTTGACCGTGAAGACATTCTTACAAACCCTCTAAATAGTAAACAAGTCCCGCCCACCCAACTGGCATTATGGTTTATAACCGCTGCTCGCTAGAAGCTATTATTGGATTGGAGGGTCTAGCATTAGAGATGGGCGAATCGATTACTTTCAATGTATTGAATCATTCGCATCATCTCATCACTGAAATGTTTCGGACCACAGAGCCAAAGCAATGGATCATCACAGCATTCGCGTCAGGGGCTGACACCGAATTTTCTAAAACCCTAGTAAATTTGCGATGATGTATCGAGTCGCGATATTGATTCAATCGAATCGACGCTCTAACTCGATACACAATTATGAATTCCAAACATTTAACTCACTATATCAAAACAACCGGATGCTATGCCACAAACCCAAACTAACCTAATACTTTTACGATCCTCAGCAACTGATCCTGATTGTCGTTGCCATGGAAAAAAGGTTCTTTTCTAAATACCATGGCGGCGAGTACGCAACCGAAACTCCACATGTCCAGGGAGTAGTCGTAGAAACCGTAGTCGATCAGCAATTCAGGTCCTTTGAAGTATCGCGACGCCACCCTAATGTTGTACTCTTGGCCTGGATGATAGAATTCCGCCAGTCCCCAGTCTATCAGGCGTATTTTACGATTCTCCATGTCGACGATTAGATTGTGGGGCTTGACATCCCTAAAATACCAAGTGACGGATTATTATTATTATTGGTTAGTTTTTCTTTACATTGACTTCATCAACAATCATAGCGGATTTGTTTATTGTCTAGTACAGATGCAACAGGGAATTTTTGGTTTTGAACAAGACTGTTGCATGTTAGTGTTACATTAATTTGCAGTATTGCACAATTTTGCACAAAATTTTAAAGAGTACATATTCTGTGAAATCCCTAAAATTTCAAACGGCGCGCGGATCATTGATTAACTTAATATTGCCACATGCTTGGCGCGTCTCCATTATACTACCTCCCAATATTTATAATTATTCAGGGGGGGAAACGGCCAAAGAATAATGAGTTTGGAGAGCGAGATTTTATGCAGGGGCTATATCCCTTAGGCGCTATTATTACAATATATAAATTAGAAATTTAAACTAATTTCAAGAAAGCTGTAAGAAGATATAGGAGATACCCAGTTTAGCTTTAGAAATGGATTTGGCACAAGGGAAGCTTTGTTTGCCTACAATGAATGTCTTGATGCAGCGGTGTCTTCATGTCAACCGAAATATATACGCCTGTTTTATTCATTATAATAAGGCATTTGATGAAGTGAGACACAAGCAACTAATAAATCACTGGCACTGGAACGAAAAAACCTCGACAGAAGAGATATACAAATAACAGTAAAACTGTACGTAAACTAAAATGCGTCTATTCGTGTCCAATCTCTGAACTGACGAAAGCAGTGGAAATCAAGCAAGGAGTCAGACAAGGGTGTGTTCTTTCACCACTCCTCTGAGGAAATCTCCACCAAAGCCCTCGAAAATGATGCCGCTGGAATGCGAGTTAACAGTATTCCGCTGAACAATTTGCGTTATGCGGACGATACAGTACGTCTCGCCGAAAACATACAAGACTTTCAGAATATGTTGAATAATATCATCACAACTAGTCGAGAATATGGTCTGACACTCAATGTTAAGAAGAGCAAATACATGATTGTCACCAAAACTGAAGTGCCCAATGAACATCGGTATGTGAAAGGCGAAAGGCTGGAACGAGTCGAGAGGTATGACTACCTAGGTACAGGGTGTCCCAACGAGGACTGAACAGGGGCTTATTTTTTACCTTCCTTGTATTTTTGAAACAAACCAAAATAGCCATTCGATATATTTTTTTCTGCTAAATTCGAAAATTGAATCAAAGAAACATTTGAACCAAAAACAAAAGACTTACGCCATGGAAGAGCTGTTTTTTTTTAATGGAACGCCCTGTATATTACTACATTTTTGGACTCTCTAGGGAAATCTAAACACATTTCGTTTATAATGTCCTATACCTATCTTTAGCTGTTTACGAAATATTGACAGTTGAAAGTCGGGCACTTTGACACTTTGACAGGCTCTAAAATCTAAGCTGCACGAGATCAAAGAAAACTGTTTGCACATTCCTATCTTAGATTTTCATAAGCTAAAGAATGACAGTAACTTCGAATTTAACCCGCGGATAAAATTAACCGAAACTTTTGAACCTCCGGTTAAATTCAAAGTTACTATCATTCGATAGCTTATGAAAACCCAAGATAGAAATGTGCAAACCGTTTTCTTTCATGTCGCGCGGTTTAAATTTTAGAGCCTGTCAAAATGCCCGACTTTCAACTGTCAATATTTGGTAAACAGCTAAAGATAGGTATAGGATATTATACACAAAATATGTTTAGATTTTTCTAGAGAATCCAAAAATGTAGTAATATATAGGATGTTCCATTTAAAAAACAGTTTATTCATGGCGTCTTTTGCTTTTGGTTCAAATGTTTTTTTGGTTCAATTTTTGAATTTAGCAGAAAAAATATATCGAATGGCTATTTTGGTTTGTTTCAAAAATACAGGGAAGGTCAAAAATAAGCTCCTGTTCAGTCCTCGTTGGAACACCCTGTACAAGTGCCGATTGTTCCCTGGATTATTGTTCAGAAATAAAGATTCGCATTGAGAAAGCCCGTGCATCATTGGTGAAGATCAAGAAGCTGTTCTGTAGTCGCGATCTGGGCCTGGACTTGAGAACTCGGATGCTCAAATGTTATGTATTCCCAGTCCTTTTGTATGGTGCAGAAGCTTGGACCCTCAACGTGTATTGCGAGCGGCAACTAGAAGCCTTCGAGATGTGAGCCAACAGTTGGATGTTGAGAATATCATGGATAGAACATTGCAATATCTGGGTCACATCATGAGTGGTCCAATGTATGAGAATCTGCAACTCATAATCCAAGGAAAAATTGTGAAAAAAAGATCTATTAGAAACAGAAGAATATCCTGGATCAAAAACCTGCGAAAATGGTTTAACGGTTTAAGGCCGCAGCTTCCAAATCAAAATAGCAATAATAATAGCCAACCTCCGAAATGAAGACGGTATAACAAGAAGAAGAATTTCAAAAGTTGGCTAGAGTACTAGCAGCCTTTGTAAGTGGTAAGCTCCACAAATATGCCTCACCTATGCATTATTCCATTCGAATGGCAATAGTCCAACGCTTTCAACACTTCGTACAAGTAATACCGTGTGTCTTCTTCGGACAGCTTCAAATAGATGTTTTTGAAATCTTCGTTGTTCACTAATTGTTCGAACACGAGAGCTGTCAAGTCCATAGTCGGAATGTCCACTACCGACAGTAACTTCACGATGTTTGTTCCGCCTAAAAAAGTCGAACGTTATTACGGATATTTAAAGTTTAATCGGCCATTTCGTTATTGAAATCCTTATGAGTTATTAGTATTTTTTCTGGCACGCATAATTATAAAAAGGTATTATTTATGGAAACGATAGGGGCCACCAAAAAGCGCGAGGCCCTGGACAATTACTCATATCTTAATATGGAAATCGGGTTCTGTATATAGGCTGTTCCGAAATGCGTTCGAAAATTTCTACAGACGAATTTACATGCTAATGTAGATTATATAACGAAAGTTAACATAGATGCGTTAATGTTTAACCGAACAAGCTCATATTTGGCATAAAGGCTTCACTAAACAGTTTATCATTAACGTGACCTGGTAAAGTTCAACACCCGCGAAGTTTCGCAAAACTTTTTTTTAGTTGAAAGCTTGTTGAACTGTTTAAGAAAGGGCGGATTTCCACCAAACCGACAAAACAGCAACTTGAGTTTCCAAATAAGAAACACTTTGGAGATTTAGGGCTCGTCAACAACGAAAATACCCGTCGCCATAGGGAAAAATTAAAGAGTCTTGGTGGTTTGTCCCTGCATATAAAACCATAAAATAATATATAAAAAATAAATGAATAATTAACCATGTAACGTACTAACCTTTGAGGCATTCTAAAATCTTTATTTCTCGCTTAATTTTCTTTTTTCGTACCGGCTTCAGCATTTTTATGACGACCCTTTCGTTTTTAGATTCATGGACTGCTTCGAAAACTAAAAGAAAAGATAATGATAATTAAAGGTTGAAAACTTCGGTTGCAGTTATAGACGATTTGTTTGCATGGATTTGTGCAACCAGTTGGGAAGAGCACTATTTTTCACAACGAGCATTTTTCTGCACAACGAGCGAAGCGAGTTGCGCAAAAGAACGCGAGTTACGAAAAATTGGGTTTCCCAACGTGTTTCTCACAATATTTTTTTCTAATTTCGAATAGGAAGTTACTATTTAAATTCAAATTAAAAGTACTAAAATGGCCCTCGTAGATTCCTTTTAAATCGTCTAGTAAGTTCGGAGATGTTTATTTGTTACTTCGTTGCTATGGAAGCAAGTATTGTTTAGTGTCATGTTTTATGAGTTTAAACTGTCAAAAGAATTGAAAAATAATAGGTTTGTTCTAGCAGCGATTTAAACCCAAACCAAACCAAATCCAAGCCATCCCAAGTTTGCGCATAGCGATTTAAGTGTCGCTTATATTGCAATGCGCAAACTCCGGATGGCTTGGTTTTGGTTTGAAATCGGTGCTAGAACTAACCTAATAATCGTTTTTCTTCTCGTAAATAATTCATTCAATTTGTTTAAAGTAGAAGAATACATATACTGCAATGTCCGATTCAGAGAATGACATACCGAGTGACATTGAAGAAGCGGCTCAATCTGCGTTATCTACAATTATTCCTAAGAAGTCGAGGAGCAAGTATGATTTGGCCTATGCCAAATTTAGTTTCTGGCGTGAGCACAAAAGGATTACCCATTTGAACGAAAAAGTTTTGCTAGCGTATTTTCAAGAAAAAAAGCTTATATTCGATGTTAAGAACCGAATTGTGTCTAAAAAAAATATTGACATTCGTAACTAGTTACGAAAACGAAAAGTAGGACGTTTCAAAACGTCAAAGGGTTTTGAATAGTGTCACTTTATATGTCAAAATTAGAAAAATAAAATTTACCGCCCGCCATCGCCATTTGGAAATGGAACCGGAAAAATATTAGATAAAATAAACGTAGTCTTAGGGAAAAATAGTGAACAATACTGATGAGATAAACTTGAATGTGATACAGAGCACAAAGAAGAGTTGGTAATTGTTTAGCATATGCCCTTCACATAAAATTACTATTTTGTTATTATAGAAGGTTAGAGTTCATCTTAAAAATTAATTTCATACAAATATTTTCTGGCAGAAATGATAATTTATGCAAATTCTGGGTTAATTTCGATTAGTCTGGGTTGTATTGGGTTAGTTTGAGTTAAATCCGCTTAATTTGGATTAGCAAAAAAATAACAGTGCGATAGTGCGTTAACTTCAACTTATTGAGCATCAACAAGACGAACATTTTTTTAGTTTTTTTTTAAATCTCTAGGTTAGTTTGGTTAGTTTATCTCGTAAAATAAGAATAAATAATTTAGTTTGGTTTAGTTTGGGTTAGGTTGGGATAGTTGAACTAATTTAACTAACCCAAACTAACTTAAACTAACTCAAACTAACCCAATCTGAAGGACCTATACTAATTATTTAGTAGGTAAAAAATGTCCAATATTTCCATAAATTATCATTTCCACCAGAAAATGTTTGTATAAAATTACTTTTTGTCATACGCTCCCAAAAATAGCTATTTTACGGACTCATTTGAGTCCGTAAAATGCTTCTTTTTAAACCTAGTCCCTAAAAGTCGTCATGGCAATTTTTACGGACTATTCCAAAATTCCTGAATATGTCTAAATGTCAAATTTCGAATGACATGACAAAATTGTCAAATAGTTGCTACGATATCAAATTCTAAGCTAACTTTGTCGTACATTATGGTTTCAAAAATTATGCTAAATTTGCAAATTTAGGCGTTCTGAAGAATTGCAAAAAGCTTATAAATAAAACTTAAATTTTGGGAGAGTATGACAAAAAATAGTGTTTGTCACACGTACCTAAATGAAGTTTTTCAGGACTCATCTGCTATTCCGGACACGGCTAACGCCTCGTCCGGAAACAGCAATGATTCGTCTTAAAAAACTCCATTTTAGGTACTTGTAACAAAAATAATTATTTTAGGATGAACTCTAACCTTCTGTAATAACAAAATACTAATTTTATGTGAAGGACATATACTAACCAATTACTCCCCCCGTTTGTTTAGTATATGTCCTTCAGTTTTAAGGTAAGAAATGTTCAATATTTCCATAAATTACCATTTCCGGCAGAAAATGTTTGTATTAAATTACTTTTTAAGATTAACTCTAACCTTCTATAATAACAAAATAGTCATTTTATGTGAAGGACCTATACTAAACAATTACCGAATAGTTCATTGCGTCTTCATCATTTTGGCAGGAATGAGATAAATTCATCAAACAGGTGATCAAATTTTAAAAAAGTATCTTTTGTCTCATAGAAAATATATCAAAATTCAAGTTTATCAAGAACAAACTCTAAAGTATTATTTTTACCTTAATTTAGAAATAGGACCGAAAAGATATGTGGATATTATCAACGATATGCATTGATAAGATAAATTTAAATTTGATACAGAGCAAAAATAAGGGTTTATCGCGTCTTCGCCATTTTGGAAAGAATGAGACAAATTTATTAGTGAGGTGATTCAGTTTTCAAAAATTAAATTTTTTCGTATAGAAAATATAAAAAAAATAGAAGTTTATTAAGAACAAAGCCTAAAATAATATTTTGCCGTCATTTAGAAATAGGACAGTGACAATCATAAAGACACTGATACGGTTAACTTGAGTTTGATACAGAGCACAAGTAGTAACGGTTTATCGCGCCTTCGCCATTCTGGCAAGAATGGGACAAATTCATCACTGAGGTGATTAAATATTCAAAAATTCCCTTTTTGCATAGAAAATACATGCAAAATTCAAGTTTATCAAGAACCGAGACTGAAATACTATTTTCATCTTCATTTAGAAATAGTAACAAAAAAAAATTGGTGTGTACTTAATACCGCACGACAGAAGCGAAAACTTCAACAAGCGGGGTCATCGTTTGTCAGAATTTCGATCCGAGCCTTCGTTGTAGAGATACGGGCGAAAAACGGTTTTCCCCCAAAATCCCCCCTAAAATTAGAGGCCCGGTCCCCCCGTATGGTCTAAGGTGATCCCATGGGGGAACCATTTCGACCCCGTACCTCTTCCCGTTCTCCCGAAATTAATTATTTAAGTTTTTCCTTCTCCCCCCTCCCCTGACCAAACGGGGGGCGGTACGGGGTCCCGTTTTCGTCCAGGATCTTCTTTTTACCCCGGCTACCTACCCTGAAAATGTCAGCCATCTACCTGTACGGGAACATGCCAGTAGAAGGAGCGTTACGTTACATATCCGAGCATGACGCGTGACGGCTCGGTCTCATTTAACCCCCACAAAAAAAAAACGCCAAACGCGCCTAAAGAAGTTTTCACTTCAAAAATAGGCGGACACTGATAATGATAAGATAGACTTGAATATGATACAGAACACTAATAAGACTATCGCGCCTTCGCCATTCTGGCAGGAATGAAACAAATTCATTAGTAACGTGATTAATTTTTTTTAAATTCTCTTATTCATGCACAGAAAATAAAAGCAAAATTCAAGTTTATCAAGAATCGAGACTAAAATATTGTTTTTATCGCTATTTTGATATAGGATCCGAAAAACACGTGGACATTAACAATGACAAAGATATTGATTAAATTTTAAGAGCTGGAAAGTACTGTTAAACTGCTTACCTATACTATATTTTCCGCTGCCAATCTTTTTAATCAGACTGTAGCCGTCGATATTATCGTATGTGGGACTGAAGTTGTCGTATTCGTAAAAACTCTTCGGTTTATTCGATAGCACATCCGGATACACTCTAGACACCGTTATTATTTGGTTTGATCTTGAATCACTACAAAGAAAAGACATAATAATAGATATTCAATTCTGATTTCGCGTTACCATCAGGAGAGAGTGTCGAGCCAAATCTATACTACCAGTTTATGGTTTTTCATGAAATGCCTTCAGCTCGCTTTTTTAATTGTACACAATAAAAACGAAAAAACATTATTTCGGCAACCGTGTTATAAAATGTACATTACCTCTTTGTGTTGCAACTTATTTACTAATGAGCACATTACAGCATTGCTGTAAAAACAATTTGCTTATTTAATTAAGATACCTAGGAATCCTTGGATTATTTGGCACGGCACTATTTTTTCGACTAGTCTCGGTAGGAATATCCGCGTCATAATCATAATCCATACTGATTTCGTGGTACATGTAAGAACCCATATTTCATACAATAATAATTTCCGAACTTTTTATCGCACATTTACACATCAACATAGATTATTATCAAACTATTCCCACTGAGGTAAGTATATATTAAAAATATATAAAAAATTTCAATTTAACCTCATTGTTAACGAACTGGTCCGAAAAGATGATAAATGTAATATCAAAAATATGGCACAAACTAAGTATTCATTTACACATTGACCAATTTAATTAAAAACACAATAATGGCACGTTGGAGACTACTAGTTATAGTAATTTACATAAATTAAATTATTGTTTTAGTCGAATTTAAGGACAAACCAGTTTTGTGCCGTCACATTTTAATTTCGTATTGCACAGGTTATATTCCGATAATGCGCTATCTTTATTTTATCAACGAGGTAAATAAACGTGACGGAGAGTGAGCAAACTGGGAACCGTAAAAATTTACGAGAAATTTAATAATAAACAAATTCTTTTATCTCTGTTTTTTTTTTAAAGAGGATTAAGTGGAAGAACACACAATATGCGTGAACTTCACCTTACTTCGTAATTTAAATTTTACATGCAATTTTGAAAAATATAAATAATAAAAATGTGTATTTTAGTAGTTAATTACGTCAAGAAATGGTTACACTTTGAACAAATTTGAGTTATATTTTTATATATTATTCCCAGAGGGTTAGATGATAGACAATTTGACTCTCGGAGTTCATTGGTGTTTCTATATCAATATGAAATAACATAGCATAGTGAAAGGCAAATTCAACTAAGTAGAGGGTGATTCAAGGTGGATGGTGCATTAGACATTTATTTTCTGGTGAACCACTCAACAGATCGCTCTGAAAATTCGATCGTTTACATACACGGATCCACTACCTTGCTAAAATATTATCGCCAATGCAGTGTTGTCACTTCTACTATAAAGTAGTAGCAGCTGTGATATTTTAAATGGAACACCAAGTATATAATATTATTTTTAGTATCTGTATTAACTTCATTTAGGTCGAATGTATGCACGCACTTTCACACCTAAAGCTATCTACATTCTAAAATTCGTTTTCTAATGAATAAAGCCACCAGCATTTGAAAAGTCATTTTATTAATATATACAGAGTGTTTCAGAAGGACGGTACGTAACTTACGGGGGTGATTCCTTGCGACACTTATTCTAAGAGAAAAAGTTCATATGAACATGTGTCCGGAGTTGCCCTGTTTTTGATATAGTAGATGGAATTGTCATTATGACAGAAAATAGTTTATATACTTCTCTGAAAGTATGTTTATTTTCATCAGTAATATTTTTCATTGAACTTTGTGGTTCAAGGTCTTTAAATTCTTCATTGGTCCAAATAAATCGGCAAATAGGTATATTAGGGTAACAGTCTTTTAGGTTAGGTAATGCATCGGTAGGAAAGTTCTTGGAGTAAGATTTAAGGTTTAAAGTGTGCATTAAAGTGATAAATTGATTTTTTTCTAAATCTCGAAAACGAGTGGTAATTTGTAATAAAATAGTGTCTAAAACTTCGTAATATAAAACTTTATGTTTTTCAACAACTTGAGCCTATAAGGAACTTGCCGTCCGTCTCGTTGTTCAGTTGGAGTTGGCATCCTTAAAGCAGCTCCATCAAAAATCTGTTTAAATTATTCTTCATTTCGTTCCGTATTTAAGAGGGTTTGCGTAATTTTTATTTGAAAGATACAATAATTAATATACATTGACTTCTTTTGTAACACATTGTAGTATAACGTACCCGGGTCGATTCAACACAGTTGAATCAGATAAGTAAAATTGTGCTTTGTCTCTATTTTGCCAATGATCGTCAAATTAGATTAAAAAGAAAACCAAGCCCTACGTTGTATTATTATTATATCTTGCACAACTTTACTTACTCATTATGCGCTTCAACGGAACACTATTAGGGAAATTTGAGGGAAAGGTGAGTCATGTAAATTAAACCACGGATTCCTAATACGCCTAATTTATTAAAGAAAAACGTGCCGGACTCAGCCTGGAATTCACGAGGGGAAAGAGTACGGCAGAGAAACCCTCGATCTAAATTCCTAAACCGAATTATGCTGTATAATCCATTAGGATTATAATTAATTAAATTACTGTCTCCCGTACCACAATTTGTAGTTCTACACTTGTAACAAAACATTTAAAACTGAAGAGATAGCTCTCCGGTCGGGAATCAAACCCGAGTCTCCCGCGTGCCAGACGCGGATGTGATAACCACTACACTACCGAAAAGGGGTGTTAGTCAGCCAGACGCCGCTGGAGGGTACTGAGGTCCTGGGATACGGAGGCTACTCAGCTAAAGTTGAAATTAGGGCCAATATCTCTAGAATGATCATTACATTTATAACTAGGATATTCTCCCGTCAGGGTAGGAAAATGTTAGTAATTTCACAAAAGCTCTTACTCGCAATCACAGTCGTACTAAAACCCAAATTCCAGCACGAAAAGACAGCAAACAATACATTTTTGTTTTGATTTAAAGCAGTGTGGTTCACAGCATAAAACGATCTCATTAAATATATACACCATCAAATATGAATTATCAATGAGAATAACAGAAATAATAATTATGCATATTATGTCAATAACAGTATCAAAATATACACACGTGTTATGCCATCAAATATCAATTATCAATGAAAATAGAAGAAATATTTATGCAAATCATGTTAATAACAATATCAAAATATATCCATATGTTATGCCATCAAATATTAATTATCAATGAAAATAGAAGAAATATTTATGCAAATTATGTTAATAACAATATCAAAATATATCTGTATGTTATGCCATCAAATATAAATTATTCATGAAAATAAAGAAATATTTATGCAAATAATGTGAATAACAATATTAAAATGTATACACATGTTATGTCATCAAAAATATAAATTATTCCTGAAAATAAAGAAATATTTATGCAAATAATGCTAATAACAATATCAAAATATATACACATGTTATGCCATCAAATATGAATTATTCATGAAAATAAAGAAATATTTATGCAAATAATGTTAATAACAATATGAAAATGTATACACATGTTAGGCCATCAAATATTAATTATCAATGAGATTAGAAGGAATATTTATGTAAATTATGTCAATAACAATATGGAAATGTATACACATGTTAGGCCAACAAATATTAATTATCAATGAGATTAGAAGAAATATTTATGCAAATTATGTTAATAACAATATGAAAATGTAGACACATGTTAAGCCATCAAATATTAATTATCAATGAGATTAGTAGAAATATTTATGCAAATTATGTTAATAACAATATGAAAATGTATACAGATGTTATACCATCAAATATGAATTATCAATGAGTATAAAATATATAATGGTACAAATTATGCTAATGACAATATTATAAGTTTCATTTTACCGACTTGTAATGACATATTGCAACACAGAAGCAAAACAATTCACCAAAATAAACTGTGCACTCCGCTGGCTTCTGACTCTCTATTTTTTCCCGTTCTCGAGCAATACCTTTCGGATCTCCTCCAAAAAACCTCGCAAAAACTCGACTTCAATTTATGACTTGTTTTTATCTTTTACATGTATAAGGGGTGTCTCAAAATACACACATATATAGGGTGTCTCAAAAATTAATGTATCAGGTCTAATGAAATAGTATTTTAAAGATGTGGGTTATCTCAACATCAACCGTGAAAGAAAAACATCGCTAAAGACTAAAACTAAAAATGCAAAGTCAAAGTTATTAAAATATTTTAAGAAGCCCGCACTCTGTCTAACAGACATTTTTTAAGTCCTTGAAACCATCATTTGAGCATCATACATTTTTTGCTTTACCCAATAAAATGCACGGCCGGCAATACAAACTTTGTTTATATATAAGCTTCCGCAAATTCATTTATAATTATCGTACCAGGAAGTTTGACGCTCGCGAAGTATCTCGACTACACACCCTTTTTTCGCTAAAAATTGGCGTTGTTTTTAGCGTTGGTCCAACCTCTAAAATTTGCCGCTTTTCCGTTTAATCCAGTAAGCAAAGGTTTTTCCAGAAAAAAAATTTAGGTTTTTCTCGCAGGTTCTATATATTTTGGGGCGCTGAATCCGAATCTGAAGTTTGCCACCTCGCCAGGCGTCGGCATCACAAGGAAAATTGCAAAAACCTGAATATTTTACTTTTTTTTCGCTTTTTTAACCATAACTCGAAAACTAAGAGTTTTTTTTTATTGAAGTTATGAGATGCCAAATTAAAGCAGACAACATTTTCTACAAATAGGTATAATAACTCTAAAGTCTAGTCAATCCATAACGTCGTTAGATCGTATTGAAAATGGCATTTCTTGATTTTACGATAAAAAAACTGAAAACTTCATTCTAACTGAGCGCAGAGGTGCACTACCAAACTTCATACACCTCTAATAGTATATTATAAAATGAGTGTGGTAAGTATGTTATTACCGCACGCGAGTGAAAATTGCTAACGGAGCCGGTGAGGCGAGGTTTGCAATCACTCGAGGTTGGTAATAACTTACCACACGGAATAGGGTCATCACATCAGTCATGAGATTTAAAATTAGAAAAAAAAACAGGTATTTGATCATCGAATTCAATGAAGCCACCATAAATTGTCAAATTCACGTCAATTGTTACCTACTGTTGTTATAGGGTTTCTATAATAAATGTCACACACAGTAAACAGTAAACGTCAGCAGAAGCAAGAATATTCTCCAAAAAATGGATTCCGATTCGGACAGTGAAATCAAAAAGCTGGTAAAGGAAGCAACAAATGATTTACTACCCCAGAAGTCTGGAGCCGCTACGAAAAAGAGTATGAAAACAAAATGGTGTTCCGCAAAAAAGTTATAGACATTGACGAGGATGTTCTAATTGCATATTTTGTGGATAATTTCAAGGATAAAAAATCGTCTTCATTATGGTGTTATTACTCTATTGTTGGGGAAACACCCCAACAAGTGTAGAAACTATCGTTTTTCACCTATAGTTTGGTGAGAACACCCTGTATGTATGTAGAATGAATGAGCCATAATTAAACTCAAAATAGATTTATTTCACCCCGGGTACAACCCAATTTGTACATTTAAATCAGCATATGCAAGTTCTTTAAAACCCCTTAGTCCAACCCTAGACGAACGATCCCTTAATTCGAACTTGTACAGCAGTGCTGTCAATATAATAGATTACAATTCAGCAACTCTTCACTCGTAAAGGAAAACGTTTGTAATCGTTTTCAAGTTAATGTATTTGTGTCTCCGTCAGCATTGTGAACAATCAGTCTGTCAAATAAAGAAAGAAAACAGTTTCTACCCTTTTAATCTCAAACGAATTCGGCAAAGTGCCAATCCTAACTTTTTATTTGATCGTGGCGTGGCGCCAGTAGACGCTCGAAGAAAGAAATTCAATAGTCAGTGCTCTGCAAACACTCCACGTTGCTGGATCGGTCGTGCCACCGAGCTCCAAAAGGTCAAATTCCTTTTTGGTCAATTTCTCTTGGATGCACAAATATTAGAGAATATTTCGTGCAGTTATCTTTGTCCAAGGTTGGACAAAGACCTCCTTTTGGGCTTTTCTAAAGCAATTCTTCGAAGTCAGAAACGATAGCATCCCCTTTGGAAATTGGAACCTAAAATGGCGGAAGGTGGACTGACATTCCTGTAAAACAAGGCAGGTAAAGCAGTCAAAGTGACAAGGTATGCTGTGTGAAAGTTGCTAAATTGGAGAACGAAGTATTAAAATAAAAAAGATAAAAACTCATTTTTAAATCAAACAATCAAGACTCTTCAGTAGACATTTCTAATTTTAAGAAACCCTTTGTAATATTAGTTTTATACTTGAACGAATGATGAATGATTGAAAGTTTTAGTCTAAGAATTGTACATATATAATTTCTATTTAACATAGAAAACACTGTTTATTTATCTC